>QANZ01049841.1:40577-85171 GCA_003254925.1 Chamaecrista fasciculata | reverse complement strand
TCGGAGCCACCGTCCACGGTGGTCGGCGCCGCCGTGCACCGCCGCCGCCGCCGCCGTTCACCATTTGGGGAGGAGATGAGATGGGAGTGAGAGGGGCAAATTAGGAATTCTACCATAATTCCCTAGGTAGACTTGGATTACATCAGAAATGTGAAGTAAAGAAAAATGGCCTATGTAATGTAAAGCCCTTTACATTGTAATCCACTTTACATAGCTCAAATTACCATACCAAACACAAGAAAATCTTGAAAACCGTGCCCTTTTACATTGTAAACCTCATCTCCTCCCTACCAAACGGAGCCTTTGTTGTCAAAGAGAGACTGCTCTTCTTACAACTGAGATGATTTTTTCTTATGTTGCCGAGTCGCTACTCTCTTTCTTCTACTCTATGTTATTTATATATTTCTTGCTTTATTCTTTTTTTTCTCCTTCATTTCATAACTCTGGTCTCTGAATCGGTTTATTTGCGAACTTGATTGGTTTTTACCCATTTTCTAAGTTTTGACCAGTTAATCCAGTCTGTGACCAGTTTTATTTCTGTTCGATTTTTTCTTTGATTAGGACCGGATCAAGTTCTCGTTCCTGGTTGAACAGGCCGACCCAGTCTAGTTTTTAAATTAGATTTTATTACATGAGTTATTAATGCATAAGTATAGTTTCAAATACAACCATACAAAAGCATAAATTATTGGTTCCAGTTTTTGAGTAATATTAAAAACTTTGTAACAAAACTGAAATTGCAACCGCAATCAATGTTTGTGGGTATTATAAGGAAAAATGTATAGAGATCTTTCTAATAAATGATATATATATATATTCAATTCAAACAACATTTTTATAATTAATTGTTGGATTTTTTAGCTCAAATATTTTCCCATGGAGAGTCCAATTGGATCATGAGTTGACCCGTTAAAAAAGATTGTACGTGGAGAGATGAAGAGAAGGCACCAGAATGGCTTCATGTCGAGGCTACACACGCCGCTTGGAAAGGAGGCAATGATAAGGGTATGCATCACAAGGTTCACACAAGATAACTTTGTCTTTTGAGTTCTCTCTTTCTCTAATAAATAGAAGTATTCCCTCATCATTTAAGTTGTTCATTCCATGTGTTGGAAAGGGCGCTCTCATATTGGGAGAGCACATTTACATTTTCTCTCTCTCAAAAAGTTCTTCCGCGGATCAGCCATCTACATGTGACTTAACCTCTAGTAGATATAGTCCACCATTTAGTGCAGAGGAGATCAACACTGGTAACAAATCCTCTGAAATTTGAATTCACTGGACATCTCAGTAATATAATTTGGTGCTTTTAGGCCATTTGATTAATCTAACATCTTCCTATTTGACACGTCACCTATTTTGCCGCAAAATGCACCATTCACAAGAATTTTTTTCCTTTATATATCATCTCCTTCATTTACAATTCTATCCTCTGACTGCTCTAAGTGACTAAATCCTTTTCTAGAACCAAAATAATGGAATTGGAGGTGGAATTGTGGAAGCAATAGAAAATGGAATTGCAGGAAAAGCAGTTTGAAAAGATGAAAGCTTTATCCACTTCTTGAATTGACCATTGATGTCATCCATCAGAACCCACATTCCAAAACAAAAACAAAATTTGTAAATTTGGCAAGGTGGGTAGTATGCGAAGTAAAATTATTTCCAAGAGCAGAAGCAGATGCATAATTGTCAAATTCTTATTTACCGTTTCCAAGTGAATTATTTCCATTTTCAAATGTCAATACCTCACATTCTATTACCTTAACAAGACACCTCCATATTATCACAAAATGTAAAAATCCATTTGCTTATTGACCCATCTAAGTTTTAACTTTTAACAGAGCTTGCTCATTAACAAATTAAAAATGAAATCAAGCATATGCTCTCAACCTAAATGGCGTAGAGAGAAATGGATATGAAGTTAGTGAAATGAAGGGTTATGAAATGAGAGTAGATTTATAGAGATGGTGGAAGAAGACTAAACAAAATGGTGCATTTGGTTTAGTTAGGTGATGTGGAATTACAACTAGCATTAGATTTTTTGGACGGATTAGATTAACCTAAATTCAAAGAAATGTAGAGACAATAAAGATAGAGGATACAAATTGATCGACGCTTGGAGGTGACTTCTGATGAAGCAAAGCACTAGCAAGATCTAAGATATTAGCGATGACATCTAGATTAGTAGCTTCAGCAATGCGTTTTTATATTTGTCTAAATGTGTAATTATTGTTTGTATTTGGCTGTGTCTCGGAGATCTAAAATCCTACGCATGGTATATGAATCTTGTTATATTAGTGCTATAATCTCAAGGACTTTGTTGATCAAAAAATTTATAGGGATATATTTATCCCTTTCCCAAAATTTGTTTTTGGGGTTTGTGTTTAATATATGTATGAGATATATATTTGCTATCTCGCTCTCTAAAATGTTTTGTTGACATTTAAATATGTTGAGGAATTTGGTATATGTTATACTATGTACTGATTGTGAATATTGAGTTTCCCTAAAAACTTAGGAAAATGTATAGGTTCTTTATGATTGTATTCATGTTTTTGATTTGAACATAGGAACATGTCTAAGTTCCCCAATTTTAATAATTGTTATTATCTCAAGTTTGATAAAGGTATAAAATAATTAAATTATATAAATAAAAAAATACATTAATAAAACTAAAATACAATGAAGGCTGACCAAACTTAAGAAATACTATTTTAAGAAATTTTGGACTAAAATTCATCCTTGAGAATTGCCTAAATAATTCCAATTGATAGAGTTAAAGTTTCACTTACATTTGGTTTACCAAATTTCATTGGTTGAGTTAACATTGGAAGAAAATAATCTACATAGGTCACAACACAACAACAAAACAATGTTCAATAATGTATCTGGCTTGTCATTTAAGGAACATCATGCCATTTCTTCTAGGGATGATACAATAACAAATACACGGGGAATTCATCCAAACAAAGCACAAATTCGTCATTATTATTGTCACAAAAAAATGTAGAGTTAGCTAATATTGTTGTGTATATTATCATGAAGATTAAGCAATAAAAGCTTTGAGGACATAGTTAAACAAGGGTTACATTATAAATTTTTGCAATATTACGGTGTGTTTAGTTATTTTTTTGGATGTTTAAATATTATAATGTGTGAGATTTGGAGGATTTATTTTCATACAAACCATAGTTCAAAATCTTGAGTCAATCATTGGCCCGGATAAGGGCTAATAGGGAGATTGGATCACTAGTTTAATTGCCAGGTCACTAAGTCAATTGTCTAATCAATTAAATTAAAAAGTATTAAATATAGATATATATACATATAAATCAATTAGTAGTAAATTTAAATTTAAACTTGAAATTATTACTTAACTTATAATGATATATAACAAATTTTAAATATCAAAATTGAAATTTTAGAGAACATATAATTTAAAATTAAAATATTTAAATATCAAATAAATTATAAATAATAGAAATATCCAGATATAAATATATATAGAGTTTTATTAAAAAGTGTAAAAAAATAGATAATATCTAAATTTAAAAATAATACATTAGAGATAATATTGATTTTTTTTAAAAATTTTTCTTCTACTAGATATTTGAATTTAATTTAATAGCTATTAAATATGAATAATAATACAAAAAAAAATTACTTTCAATGTAATATTGTTTAAAGATTTTTCTAAGTAGTTATTGGTTCATAGAGATAATAAGGTTTCATCCTAAAAACTAATATTTAATTTAAAAAGGCCAAATATGATATCATTTAAAACATCTCTAAAACTAGGGGTATCAAAATGGGTCAGGGCTCGCAAGCCCCACCTAGCCCGCACGCAAAATGGGTGATCCTCAACGGGAGGATTTGGACTCGTTTAAATGCTCGCCTAAATGATCTAGACCGGTTGGCCCACAGGCTAAATGGTTATGATGGGGTTGGTCGCTGGTTGGCCCGCATTTAAAAAGAAAATAGAACTGAGATGCTCATTGTTGTTGCTTGCTCGATCAAACTCTATTCTTTATATGTATTTTTCCTTTTTGGTTGGTGGCCCAATCTTAAATCTAAGGTAAACACACCAAAAAAAAATTCCCTTGAATTTTTCTTTTGTTTTTTTGGTAGAACTTGCATATTTCACTAAGACACTCACACATAGTCATTCTTAGCATCCTCTTCCCTGAAATCAAAGCTCAATCTTCAGCCCAGTACAACTATTCAAAAAAAAAGATGCAAAACATATTTTAGGGCCTTTGGCCCAATAGAAAATAATTTAATTTTTAAAAAACAAAGGCTCGTGGTCCACCCTGTTTAGACAGTGGGCTTTATTGAGTGGCTATGGGGATTGTATTTTGAGCCCGTTAATAAATGGGTTGTGGTCTTTATTGGGTGGTTATGGGGATTGTATTTTGAGCTCGTTAATAAATGGGATGGTTTTCCCCAGCCTACGAGAAGTTAAGCTTGTCACGGGATTGGATGGACTAGCCCGTTTTGACACCCCTATCTGAAACCCTAAACCTAATCTCTCCCTTTCTCATTTCTTTAGAGTAGTATAACCGCCTCTCATTATCTACAATCTTCTCTCTCGCCTCTCCCAACTCCAAATACACATGTGACATGATCTCACTCTCCCTCACCTCTCAACCCTTGTTCTCTCTTGAATAAATTCCCGCCAGTGTCGTTGTAAGTCTGATGAAGTTCGACAGTGAAAGTTGGCAATGGTCAGAGGAAAAATAACGCAAATCTCCTTGTTTTTCTCAGGTCCTGCATATCTCTCTAAAAGTCATTAGATCACAAGTCAAATCTACAATATATAAACATTAACTTTCCTTTCTTTTTTTTTCTCTGGAAAATAAAATTTTAATCGACTTGCTGATTTGTTGGGAAATCGCCACGCATGCNGATTAATTATCTCATAATTAATCATGGACTGTTATCATAGTAAACATGCTAATAATGTGATAACCATTAAATTATCTCTATAAATTAATTGATATGTTCACAACATATCTATGAGGTGATTGGCCCTAGGGCATAATCTCCATCATGATTTACCAAATAATTTGAGAAAACTGAATCTCAAACTTTATTTGGTAAATCATAAGCCGACCAAAATTATGTTGGGAAATCATCAAGGCGGCGCAGCGGAAGCGAGGAATTAAAAATAAAATTAAACGCCAAAAACAATAAAAACGCCATTCACTGATTTCCCTACGGATCCGCTAGATGAATTTAAACCGGTGAAGGAAAAGTTATACCTCAAGGTTTCAATCGGTCTGGTTGAACAGTGCAATTGAGAAGTCCACACGAAGTGTCCTTCCTCTGCCAGTAATCCACACGAGCAGTTTAGTGGCACCAAGGTGCTAGCCTTCAGTTCTATTCTCCAAAAGAACAAGGGAACTCGATCTACGGTTCTTAAAATTCAGGGTAAATTACACTTTGGTACCCTGTGGTTTGACCCTATTTCACTTTGGTACCCTGTGGTTTGAAACTTGACACTTTGGTACCCTGTGGTATTCTCCATTAACACTTTGGTACCCTTTGGAGCTATTTTGTAATTTTAACCATAATAAATTTTACAAAAATTACATATTGACCCCAAAAAAATTTTAAATTTTTCATTTTAGTCCCTATATAATATGTATCAAGGGACCTATTTGTAATTTTTTGAAAATTTTTTGGGGTCAATATGTAATTTTTGCAAAATTTGATATGGTTAAAATTACAAAATAGCTCCAAAGGGTACCAAAGTGTTAATGGAGAATACCACAGGGTACCAAAGTGTCAAGTTTCAAACCACAGGGTACCAAAGTGTAATTTACCCTAAAATTCAAGAACAATTCTTGAACCTTAAAAGGATGGTGGCGCAATCAACAAGAACACCTTCTTGTTTTTCTCTCAAAACCCTATAGGATCGATCACTCAACCAATAATGGATTATGAGCACTTTGTCAAAACTCTTCAAGGCAATCTATATTATTGCAGTATGGAACAATAAACAAATATATATACAATCAATAGTAACCATAATTATATTTCTAAAATAGATAGAACACTCTTCAGTAAACCAACCATGTAAATAACATGTTTAAAAGAGAAAACTTTATTAATCGTGAAAGACATAAACTCCAGGAATATCAAGGTTGTTGGAGATTGTGCCCNGATCAAAACTAGGTAAACATCTTTTCTAATCTGGTATAAACATAGTTAGTGGATCCTGGAAGGAATCACAGAGTTAGCCTTTAGTTTTAATTACGTTTTAGTCCCGAAAATTTTAATTTCTTCCGCTGCGCTCCCTCTGTGATTTCCCAACAAAGGTTTCATTCCCTAACAAAGTATTGATCTATAAATCTAATATATAAACAACTTCAACAATCACCTATGAAGCAGTTGATCATACCTCATAAATGCAACATCAACATCTGGACTCTACAATGAAACATAGTGAACTCAAGTCACATCCTTGATGTATTCCTCAAGTATCTACCTATTTAGTTACTCATGCTTTAGGCAGAGAACTATTCTATACTAAACTATTGAAATCGGAGTTGGACTGCTTTGAGCGTGGAAAGATGAGCTCTATTTATAGGCATGAGTAGTGTGCTTGGTCCGCAGGTCAAGGAAAAGATTTGCGCTTGGGACGTTGCTTGCGTCGGCGGCCCAACACAGAAGCACAAAAATATCTGGAATATTTCGATTATATCTTCATATCTTGAATCCTAGCTGTTCAAAACATATCTTTACTATTCAAAGTTGTGTGTGCCGCGAGACTTCTCACTTGGGCCGTTGGCGCAAGTGACGGCTTAGCCTAATTTTGCGATGAAACTTACTTGCTGACGTCATATACTCTTAGAGACGTGCGCCGCGAGAATTACCTCCTTTGTGCCGGCGGCTCATCCAACAGCACAAGAACATCTTGTGCTTAATGTGATCTTCTCGTTGATTCTTGATATTTCCCTTCTGGTTTGGCCCTGTTTGGATGTCTGAAACACTAAATAAACCATTAAGTAGCACCTATTTATAAAGTACAATAAATAAACGCTAATTAACCTGTTTTATCCACTTTATTACGTCACACCTTGGTGCAATCCTTAGCATATTAATTGGTCGAATTATAATATATTATTAGTTTAAACATATCAAAAGAAGGCCAAATAACTTGTTCACTTTTGGGCTGATCAAATCTGTAAGTCATAATTCCTATTGGAGCTTGATCCATGCTGAGCAGGGACAATTAAGGTGGATGCTGAAGGTTCTGCTTGATTTCCTTTTCCCCACTTAAAGTTTGGATGGTTTTGCCAACCAGGATTGTAAGTGTTGGAGAATGGATGTCGTTTCTAAAATTGCCTTCGTTTCAGTTGATACATGGCTGATACTTCCTCAATTCCATTTAGACAATCTCGTGTTATATGTGTACACGAGTCACAAATTGTACAAGAAGCAGCAACCAAGGCTGATGACTGAGATTGAGAGTGATTAGATTGTTGCGATTTGAGTTCTTTAATTTTTGAGGATAGCTGATGGACTAGTTTTTCCATAAGTGGATCATGATCTCTTAATTCCATCTTTTGAACTGCACGGACATCCCTCTGGCTTGAATGTTGTCGTTTTAGGGGAATTTTTCTAATTAGATCCCAAGCTTTTTCTGCCTCCAATTCTTCAAGTGACCCACCAGCTGAAGCATCGAGCATGTCAGAGTCTTTTCAGAAGATCCCATTGTAGAAAAATTCAATCAAATGATTATCAGAAAGTTGATGATTGGGGCACTCGGTCAGCATTTCTTGGAATCTAGTCCAAAACTCAAAAAATGATTCATATGCTTCTTGTCTTGCAGATAAGATTTCTTTTCTGGAAGCTGCGATTTGGGAGGATGGAAAATATTTTTCCAAGAAATCCCTCCTTAAATTTGTCCAAGAGGTGTATGCATCCCGTGCATATGTGGCCAACTGGGTGTACCACTCTCTTGCTTTTCCTTCCAAGGTGAGGTGGAAAACTCTCCACATCACATCTTCCACTTGGGCTGTGACTTGTTTCATTGTCCTGCAATGTAAATATAATGAATGTAAATGAATGTGTGGGTTTTCATTAGCAAGACCATGAAATTTAGGCAAACTATGGTACAAAGGTGCTTTAATTTCAAAATCCACTTCAAATCCGGGATAAGCATTATAAAGTGCTTAGAAATGTGCATGGGACTGAGAAGCTTCCTTGATAGTTTGCCTAGGTATGGGCCTAGGTTGTACATTATTTTCTTCAACCCTTTCTCGTTCTATATTAGCTTCGTTCATGATTAAATTCATTTCGGTTTCAATTACTAATCTCTCTCTTCTTCTTGTTTTGAGTTTTCTAAGAGTTCTCTCAATTTCAGGATCAAATGGAAGTAAAATCCTTTGAGATCTCCTTGGCATACATCAATTATCCACACAAAATAAAATGAAGAATTTGTATATTTGTGTGACTGAAATTTGAGAAAAATAAGAGAAGAGGATTAGAAAATAAAAGACGAAAATAGAACAAAGAAAGGTGAAAGCAACTTGCCATGATGTTCTCTACAAGAATTGATAAAAGAAAAAGAAAATAAAGAAATAAAAAAAAAGAAAGAGAAATATAATAAAAAAAAAATAAAATTAAAGCAGTTATAAAATCTATCAAATAGAATCAAATAAAATTAAAAAAATTATATAAAAAATGATTTTAATTAATTGGACACTATTAACCGTTGAACTTCCAAGAAGTTCCCCGGCAACGGCGTCAATTGTCCAATGTGTTTATCTTTGCAGTCTGCACCTATGAACATCATTGTAGGCTCTCATGTCTGGGTTGAAGATCCAGTGCAAGCATGGATTGATGTTCGCTCAAATGTGTTTATCTTTGCAGTCTGCACCTTTGATCGCACTTTGTCGTGAGTGGTCAATTAGGTACAAAGTTATGCAATAGAATGGCACAACCATGGTCGATCTCTTGGCGGAACTCTTGTAAAATTTCAATAATTAATAGTGCACTTAATTAAAATCAGAGTATAAATATGTGACAAGTGGTTGATTAATGCAATTAAATAAGGGAATAGTTAAAATAAACAACACACAAATAAAAGAGAGATATTGAATATGAAATAAGTGAGAGAGAAATATCAAATAAATGTCCTCGAGAGAAATCAAATTTAAGCCATCCTTGCTTAGATAAAATATATGGGAGTTAATTATTATTTAAGAACCATTTTTAAAAATTGTCTTTGAACCCCGAGACTTAGATTATTGGTTAATTAAATAATTTTCCAACTACGTAAATTAAATAATTAGATCCAATAATCTCAATAATTAGTGGTGACTAAAGCATATGAGACAAAATCATCCATATAGGAGGTACCATCCTAGGCGATAAGATCAACAAGATAGAACCGGCCAAAGGTGGGATAATAGAATAAATAAACAATATTAAAACACAATCTCTTAAACCAAAGTCAATAAGTTACACATAAGATAATAATTAATCTCAACAAGATAATTAAAATCTTAAATGAAACTTAAAAATAATAACAAACTCCCGTGATTGAAGTTCCTAGCTCAGGCCATAATTAGACTCTCTCTCGGACTAAGAAAATTAGCAAGACATAAAAGAAATAATATCCCAAATAGAATAAATTAAATCTATGAATGCCATTACAATATTATAATAATATAAATATATATATATATATATATATATGAGTGAAAAGAGAGGGATAGATGAGAAAAATAATGATGGATTTCGCTTTAATTCCATTCGACGCTATTTATAGGCAAATTTTTCGACTGCTACAGTGAAGATGACGTCGACGTCATTGTTTAAGTCATGCTAACATCATCGCTTGCATCATGCTGAAGACATCGCTTACATCACTGCTATAGTGCACCGACCGCTACAGTAACTTTGCTACAGTGCCGAAGTTACTATTCACTGCTACAGTACTCACTGTTGCAATTTGCATTTTTTCCTATGATTTGCTTTTGCCTTTCATTTTGGTCCTTTACTTGTGATGTTTGCTCAAAATCTATCCTGAAAACACTTCACAAGGGCCTGTAATAATCTCAAATTCATAAAAACACGAGAAACTTACACATTTTAGCCCAAAATACATAATTTTATGCACATAACCAAAATACTATATTCTAAGGCAAGATTATACAATTAAGCTCAATAAACATAGTAAAATGTTACAAAATGCCTTAAGAAAATATATTAAAATATGGCTTGATCAGACATGATCTCACACTCCCTTGCCTCTCAACCCTTGTTCTCTCTCGAATCAATTCCCGCGCTGCAAGTCCGATGAAATCGATGGTAAAATTCGGCGATGGTGAGAGGAAGAATAAGGCAAATCTCCTTCTTTTTCTCAAGTCCTTCATATCATTCTAAAATTCGTTGGGTCACAACTCAAATCTACAATATATGAATATTAACTTACCTTCTTTATTTTTTCTCTCTTTGGGAAATAAAAATTTAATTGACCTACTGATTTACCAAATAATTTGAGAAAATTGAATCTCAAACTTTATTTGGTAAATCATAAACCAACCAAAATTATTCTCCAAGTTTGTTGAAAATACACTCCACAATTAAAGAGAACCACAAAGAATTAATTTCAATGAATCTCTCAAAGGAAACAAATGAATTTTGATCCAATCAAGAAAAAACCAAAAGTTTCAAGAATTGACCCAGTGAACCACAAAAAATATTCTCAATCAATAACTTAGACCGGTTATTATAACTCACTAGGTCAATTTTTGAAACTTTTGGTTTTCTCTTAGTTGGATCAAAATTCTTTTGTTTCCTTTGAGAGTTTTATTGAAATTAATTCTTTGTGGTTCTCTTTAATTGTGGAGTGCATTGTCATCAAACTTGGAGAATAATTTTGGTCGGCTTGTGATTTACCAAATAAAGTTTGAGATTCAATTTTCTCAAATTATTTGGTAAATCAATAGGTCGATAAAATTTTTATTTTCCAAAGAGAGAAAAAATAAAGAAGTTAAGTTAATGTTCATATATTGTAGATTTGAGTTGTGACCCAACGACTTTTAGATTGATATGAAGGACTTGAGAAAAAAGAAGGAGATTTACCTTATTTTGCCTCTCACCATCACCGAATTTCACCGTCGATTCCTTTGTACTTGCAGTGACACTGGCGAGAATTGAATCAAGAGAGAACAAGGATTTAGAGGCAAGGGAGTGTGAGATAATGTTAAACATTAGTATCAGAGATGTTTTAAATGGGCTCAAATCCCACTAGTATCAGAGATGTTTTACATAATATCATATTTAGCCTTTTTAAATTAAACATTAGTTTTTAAGATAAAATCTTATTTATATGAACAAATAACTACTTAGAAAAATCTTCAAACAATATCCACAAAGAAAAGTAACTTTTTTTTTGGTTTTATTATTGATATTTAATAGAGATTAAATTAAGATTAAATATCGAATAGAAGTAAATTATATCGATCTATATATATTTAATTTTAATTAATTCCATTTTGTGGTTATCTTTAGATTGATATGCAAGACTTCAGAAAAAGAAGGAGACTTGTCATATTTTGCCTCTCACCATCTCGACTTTCATATTCGATCTTCATCGGACTTGCAGTGACAGTGACAGGAATTGATTCAAGAGAACAAGGGTTGAGAGGCAAGGGAGAGTGAGATGGTGTCACATGTGTATTTGGAATTAAGAGAGGTGAGAGAGAAGATGGTAGACAATGAGAGAGGCGGTTGTACTACTTTAGAGAAATGAGAGTGGGTGAGATTAGGTTTAGGGATTCAGATAGCCGTGTCATAATGGGTTTGGCCCGCCCAAACTTGTGACGTGCTTGACCTCTCATACGCTGAGACATGCCAAACTATTTATTAACAAGATCAAAATATAATCCTCATCATCGCCCAATAAAGCCCACGGTCTAAACGAGCTGGACTGTGGGCCTATTATTTAAAAATAATATAAAATTATATTGATCTCAAGGCTCCAGAAATATTTTTGCATATATTTTGTTTTGAAAAGTTGTATTGGGCTGAAGATTGCGATTTGATGTTAGCCTGTTTTGAACTAATTCTTATTCTGCTTGCATAAAAACAAGTGAATTGGGACAACTATGAACACCCGATTTTGTAAATAAATAAAATATTTGGGCCACTTTTGTAAAAAAAACCCTTTAGGGCATTAAAAATATAATAAGAATTTTGTTTTTTCAGAGTCTTAAATTATAAATTAGAAAAAATCCCAAAAATAAAATGCCAAAAATAAAAGAAGAATTTCATTTTAAAGAAAGGAATTTAAAAAAACGAAACAAAAAAAAGTAATAAAAAAGGAAGGAAAGCATGCTAAAAAGGGCTCGAACCCTCACCATCCAATTTCCCACTTGGGCCAAAGCCCATATGTTGTTAAAGGTCTTGCATTAATATTATTTAAGGGTTTTGTAAGGACACACTAATCATCTCCTACAACAAATTGAGTTGCAAAGGTGCAAGGAAAGAAAAAAGGAAATTACTGGCAATCTAAAATTCATCCTATTTAATGCTTCATTGGACTAAATCTTTACTAAAAATTCAGATTCTCTCATTCAATTTTAAATTAGAATCAATAATTTGAGATTTTAGAATCAATTTGAAGAAATCAAATTTCAATCTTCATAAATTTGGGATTCTGTCAGTTTCCTTTTTCTTCCCTATAAATAGAGAATTCTTGTAAAAGTTTAAGAGACAATAAAAAAGAGCTTGTTTTCTCTGAGTGTTATACACAAAATATCAGCTTTGATGATTTCCAAACTAGTCACTGTTTTCTTGATTTTTTCTTTTTGTTCCCTTCTTTCTTCTTCATCTCATTATATTGGGTAGTTTTAGACCACCATACACTAGTTTCTGGGACTTAACTGAATGAACAATGGAACTAGGCTCCAAAGGCGTTCCGATTGGTTAGAAATTCCTAAAAAAATGTGATTTTTATATTTCGATAAGGACTATACTGAATTCGTTTTCAAGATTCTGGACTATACTGTAATTTCACTTTGCTCCTCATATTTTCCCGTAATTACATTTTCAACCCCATAAACTTTTGTAGTTTTATTTTAGTCCCTGAATATTTTGTGTCCAGGGAAGATTTATAAATTTGTGGAGGGTCAATCTGTAATTTTAGCAAAAAGTTTTCATGCTCATCCTTTTCCTTTGCTGTGTGCCTTTTGCGAATGTGTATATATGTGATATGTATGTCTTTGTGCGTGTGTATGTTATATATATATATATATATTGTATTATGTTATATATTATATATTCTATTTGCAGGGCTTGATTTCTTTGTGTTTTAAATTGTTTTCTCCCATTTTTATTCCAACTATATCAATTAGGAGATTACAATTTTTGTCTTGAGATTAACCAATTTAGATCAAGATAATTATTTTTAAAACTCATGAAATATTATAGAGTTCATAACTCAGATATTTTGTTACAAGAATTAGACTATAATTGTAGTTTAATTCATCATATTAAAAATGAGATTATTTGATTGTCCCTTTAATCTCATTAAAATTACAATTATAAATAATTATGTTGTCTTGAAGGAATATTCCTAAGAGAATATTTAACCTTGTTGGTACACTTGTTGTCAAAGTACACATTTTCTCTCCTTCTTTTGGATTTTTATTTAATAATTATTTTTAAAATGCCCAAACTCATTTTTTTAGCGCGGATTCCAGGTAAGTACTCTACTCCCCACCAACTATAATTGTTTTCCGAACTTCGTGGACTTTGATCCCTAATTAAGGTACATAGTCCTTTCCAAATCCTGAGTCAAGTCTAACTTTTTTTTTCTCTTTTTCTTTGTTTTCTTCTTCCTTTATTAAATTGCTTTTATCCACTTTTGTGAATCTTGTGTGTTTCCATGATTTGTTTGGCTATGCAATTTAATGTTTTTGTCTATCATTTCTTGGGCTTGAGGATGTTCGATGTGTGCTTAAGGATAATTAATCATAAATAAATAAGGTAAGTTAATGTTCATATATTGTAGATTTGAGTTGTGACCCAACAAATTTTAGAGAGATAGGTCGAACCAGAGAAAACAATGGAGATTTGATTCATCGGACTTGCAACAACGTTGATGGGAATTGATTCAAGAGAGAGCAAGGGTCGAGAGCCGAGGGAGAGTAAGATCAAGTCACGTGTGTACTTGGAATTGAGAGAGGAGAGAGAAGATGGTAGACAATGAGAGAGAAAGTTGTACTACTTTAAATAAATTAAAGAGGGTCAGATTAGGTTTAGGGATTCCGATAGGGGTGTCAAAATGGATTAGCCTGCCCAAACTTGTGACGGGCTTGACTTCTCACAGGTTGGGGTGGGCCACCTCATTTATTAAGAGGCTCAAAAATTCGATCCCCATAACCGCCAAATAAAGCCCACGGACTAAATGGGTTGAACGTCGAGCCTTTGTTTTTTGAAAAAATAAATATTTTCTTTTGAGCCAAAGGCCCCAAAAATATGTTTTGCGTACATTTTTTTTTGAAAAGTTGTACTGTGCTAAAAATTGATCTTTGATGTCAAGGAAGAGGAAACTAAGAATGACTATGTGTGAGTGCCTTAGTGAAAAAATGCAAGTTCTACCAAAAATAAAATAAAAAAGGCAAGGAAAATATTTTTTATTTTACCTTAGTTTTAGGATTAGGCCACCAACCAAAAAGGAAAATACACCAAGAATAGAATGTGATCCAGGAAGCAACAATAATGAGCATCTCAATCCAATTTTCTTTTTAAAAATGCGAGCCAGTCCACAAAATAATCACTTAGCCCAGGGGCCAAACAATCTAGTCCTTTTAGGCCCGCATTTGAATGGGCTCAAATCCTTCATTCTAGGACTTCCCATTTAGCAGGTGGGTTTGGTGGGGCCTGGGAGCTCAGACCCATTTTGACACCCCTAGTTTTAGAGATGTTTTAAATGATATCATATTTGGCCTTTCTAAATTAAATATTAGTTTTTAAGATAAAACCTTATCTATATGAACCAATAACATAAATTTTCAAACAATATCCGCATTGAAAAGTATTTTTTTTAGTATTATTATTGATATTTAATAGAGATCAAATCAAAAAATAAAAGTCTTCATTTAGGAGATTACGATTTTTGTCTTGAGATTAACCAATTTAGGTCAAGATAATTATTTTTGAAACTCAAGAAATATTATAGAGTTTATAACTAAGGTATTTTGTGACAAGAATTAGACTATAATTTTGTTTTAATTCATCATATAAAAAAACTGAGATTATTTGAATGCTCATTTAATCTCATAAAAATTATAATTATAAATAATTATGCTCTCTTGAAGGAATATTCCACAAAGAATATTTTATTCTCAGGTACACTTGGAAAAGTACACATTTTCTCTCCTTCTGTCGGATGTTTATTAAATAATTATTATTTAAATGCCCTAACTAATTTTTTTTAGCGATGAAGCTAGGATTTCAGGTAAGTTCTCTACCCCGCCAACTACAATTATTTTCTGAACTATTGACAAAGTCAACTTTCTTATTCATATTTCTTTTATTATTTTCAAAGTGGTTCATCATTTCCAAAGTGATAAGAACCTCTATCAAGAATCCACTTTCCTATTTGCAAAATTAAATTCAAATGTCTTCACAGTTTCCTTCTTCATGAACGACTCATAAATTAGAGAAAAGGCAAAGAGGAAACACAAAACTGGAGAGCAACGAAGATGAATCGACGGTGACGCTGCGCAGAAGAACTGAAGGGAGGAGGAGCGCCTGCGGGGTACTGGTTTCACAGTTTCCTTCTTTTGAGTGCATGGTAATTACTAATTATCATTAAATTTATTATTTTATAGTGTGATGTGAAATTTTCAGTGCTATACTATATTCGCTAAACTGTAATCGCTAGTATAAAACAAATGAATAAACAAAATGAAACAATTAATTCAGTTGAATTTGCTTTACAATGCAGGATTATACTTTGAATTAATTACAATTTACACTATTTAGAATTCCATCTATGGAAAAAAAAAAAGAAAAACAAGTACATAAGAATATAAGAATATCACAAGTTCCAAATCCCTATCAATGTGCTATTCACAAAGCAAGCCTCAATGATTCTTCACGTTCAGAAAACTAAGCAATGACCTTTGTGGAACATGAATTAACTTGACAACCAAACCAATAAATCAAGTAATAGTTGCAATCACATTGCAAGCAACCCGATGCCACCAATTCAACCTCTCGGAGATTCGAAATCCTACATATGTTTATATATATATATATTAAAAACAAACTCCAAAAACAAGTTTTATGAAAAGAATAAATATATTCCTACATCTTTTTAGCACAATAAAATTCTAAAGAATATAGCACTAACTTAATTAGATTCATATAAATATATATATATTAAAAACAAACTCCAAAAACAAGTTTTATGAAAAGAATGAATATATTCCTACATCTTTGTAGGGACATTTATATATGTTGAGAAATTTGGTATATGTTATTCTTTCAATGTGAAAATGATTGTAAATTTTGAGTTTCCCTAAAAATTTAAGAACATATAAGATTTCCCATGTATTCATGTTTTTTTTTTGGGTAAATTACACTTTGGTACCATGTGGTTTGACCCTATTTCACTTGGGTACCATGTGGTATTCTCCATTAATACTTTGGTACCCTTTGGGGTTATTTTGTAATTTTAATCATAAAAAAATTTGCAAAAATTACATATTGACCCCAATTTTTTTTTAAAGTTTTCATTTTAGTCCCTAGATAATATGTATCCAGGGACCTATTTGTAATTTTTTTAAAAAAATTTTGGGGTCAATACGTAATTTTTACAAAAGTTCTTATGGTTAAAATTACAAAATAGCTCCAAAGGGTACAAAAGTGTTAATGGAGAATACCACAGGGTACCAAAGTGTCAGGTTTCAAACCACAGGGTACCAAAGTGAAATAAGGTCAAACCATAGGGTACCAAAGTGTAATTTACCCTTTTTTTCATATTTGTTGTTACATTTGGCTTAATTTGTGTGATAGAAATATAAAATAAATAAATTAAATAAAAAAGGCAAATTTTAAATATAAAAATTGGAATTTTAGAGTACATATAATTTAAAATAAAAATATTTAAATATCAAATAAATTATAAATAATTGAAATATTCAAATATAAATATATATAGAGTTTTATTGAAAACTTAAAAAAATAGATAATATGTAAACTTAAATAATAATACATAGGATAATATTGAAAAACATATTTTTTATAATTTACTTCTATTAGATATTTAATTTTAATTTGATCTCTATTAAACATCAATAATAATACCAAAAAAAAATTACTTTTCAGTGTGGATATTGTTTGAAATTTTATCTAAGTAGTTATTGGTTCATATAGATAAAGTTTTATCTTAAAAACTAATATTTAATTTAAAAAGGAAAAACATGATATCATTTATAACATCTCTAAAACTAGGGGTGTCAAAATGGGTCTAGGCTCATGGGCCCTGCCAAGCCCACCTGCTAAATGGGAAGTCCTAGAATGAAGGATTTGAGCCCATTCAAATACAGGCCTAAAAGGCCTAGACCATTTGGCTCGCAAGCTAAGCAATTTATTGTGCGAACTAGCTCGCATTATTGAAAAAAAAAAATTGGACTATGATGCTCATTATTGTTGCTTGCTGGATCACACTCTATTCTTTGTGTATTTTCCTTTTTGGTTGGTGGCCTAATCTTAAATCTAAGATAAAAACAAAAATATATCATTTTTGTAGAACATGCATTTTTCACTAAGGCACTCACGCATAGTCATTCTGAACTTCCTCTTCCCTGACATCAAAGCTCAATCTTCAACCCAAGACAACCTTTCAAAAAAAATGTAGGAAAACATATTTTTGGACCCAATATTATTTTTTCAAAAAAAAAACAAAGGCTCGACGTCCAGCTCATTTAAACAATGGGCTTTATTTGGCGGTTATGTGAATTGTATTTTTTAGCCTCTTAATAAATGGGTTGGCCCGCCCCAACCCGTGAGAAGTCAAGCCTGTCACGGATTTGGGCGAGCCAACCCATTTTGACACCCGTATCTGAATCCCTAAAGCTAATCTGACCCTCTTTCATTTCTCAAAAGTAGTACAGGTACCTCTCTCATTGTCTACCATCTTCTCTCTCGCCTCTCTCAATTCCAAATACACATGTGACTTGATCTAACTCTCCCTCGCCTCTCGACCCTTGTTCTCTCTTGAATCAATTCTCATCAGCGTTGTTGCAAGTCCGATGAAGATCTACGGTGAAAGTCAGCGATGGTGAGAGGCAAAATAACGCAAATCTCCCTCTTTTTCTCTAGTTCAACATATCTCTCTGATCGAGCCAGTTTATACAATGCTATCTAGAGGTCTTTGGATGCGTTTTGTAATGTTTTATAGCCTATTTTAGGTGTTCTACACCTCTAAATATGATAATTGTTGCATTGAGATCACAATTGCATTTTGGTCCTTTTATTGGCTTTTTATGTAATTCTCTCGGGTTTTGAGTGTTTAAATATATCTATCTTTTCCCTTGAGATTTTACATATTTATCTTGACATAATTGTTGGTTTTGAGGAGCCAAAGACCCAAGGATTGAAGTGGAAGAAGGCCGGGACCAAAGCGGAGTCAAGTTGGGAGTGAAATAAAGACGAAACACCATTTTTATAGACTTAGTCATTGGGCAGCCGCCTCCTGCCTATCCGACGGGCCAACGACCTCAATTCTAGTAGCCTCAGCCGTTGGCGAGCCAATGGCCAAAAATCGCGTTTGTCATGCTGAATTCGTATTTTCACTAACCCAACCCGATTTTCTACTCATATAACTCGAAACTTAACCCTAGGGACCCGAAATATTGTTTCTAATCGACCCAACTCATCATTTAATATATATCCACCTAAACCCCTCATTCTATCATCATTCTTGCACCACTCTTAGCCTAACTCATCCCCCTTCTTCTCCAACTCACCTCCACCATTTTCCTCCACCTTCCATGGTCGTTTCTAAGGATTTGGAGTGCAGCTCCAGCGTCCCTCCACCAATGGTCGGCTAGGAAGCTTTCTTGGAGCATGGATTATGAGACTTGAGCACCAATTTCATCTCTTAGGGAGTTTTCTACACTTTACCATCTTTTCTTCTTAGGGTTTGTCTTAGTTTTTGAACTTTGATGATTTTCTGACATAATAGATGATTTAGTTGGTATTTCTTCAGCTTGAATTGATTATATCACACTTTGAGTCATTAATTTGATACTCTACGTTGTTTAGCTCTATCGGGTTGTGATGATTGTGTGATTTATCTTAGTTGATGAATGTTTGTTTGTTGACTGAACTAGCTCAAGGAATTGTAACTAATTTGATTGTCGTTTAATTAATTTGATTGATTATAAGCTTATTTAAGAACTAATTGGCTAGTTAATTGAACTTTTGTATGAGTTTTCATGGCATTTCAATTTAGTCCCTGTTTGTAAAACTCCCGATATCATTTTGTGTGCAATGAGAACCAAATCCATCCATTACTTTGAGTGTTTTCTCCATTTGATCTTTCCAATTTTTAGTTTGTTTTTATTTGCTTTTTTATCTTTTAGTCCTTTGTTATTTTAGTCCTTTAAACAAACCTTTTACAAACCAATTTTTATAAGTTTAGTGTATAGTTTTATTGCATTTTCATTAGTTTCGACTTCTTGGAATCACTTGAACTCCATATACGCAGAGTCCTTGAGAGAATACGACCCGGCAAGTCCCTTATATTTCATATCTAGCCGGTCTTTTTGGTGCGCATCGCGACGTGTGTGATAAAAAATGAGAGACACCTTTGGTGGATTTTAGAGCTAGCTAAAAATTTTTGGGTATGTGTTAATTGTTTACCTTTGTTTCTGGCCTTTCGGTTTTGTCTTGTGCACCCTTTTGCATGGTTATGAGCTGCTTTGATTGATGAACACTGCTTTTGATTCTGTTTTCCTAAGTTTGAGTTAAGTTTAGGGAGAATTTTAGTTACTTTAGATGTGATTTGTCTGCCTATTTCATTTGGTCTGCAACTCATGCTTGTGCTTTAGAGTGATAAGTGACTGTTTTGAGACTGTCTTAAGCTATTTTGAGAGTACTATGCTTGATGGAAGCTTTGAGCCTATATTTGTTTATTCTCCATGAGTGCATTTTAGTCCAATAGCTTTGTTTTTCACTAGAACTTGACCAGATTCTGAGTTGAAGCTGTTTTTGTGCATTTTCATGTTTGATATGATAGAGGTATTCATTCTTACCTTTCTCCCATACGCAAATCTCATACATTGTTCATTTGCTAGCCATTATGTGCCCTTCATGCAAGTTTTGGCCTCTTTTGTGTCTTTTGTTTCTTTTTGTTCCTTTTTTCGTGTTTGTGTTTTGTTGTGCTAGTCCTTTTGGGTTGCCGGCCGGATTTCCAAGCAAGAGTAAGAGGAAAAATAAAGAAAAAGAAGTTAAAAAAAAGGTGAAATAAATGCCTTGTAGTTTATATGAAAAATATGATGATGAATCAAGGCAAAGAAATTATTCACAAAAGTAAAGTAAAAGTAAGAAAAAGAAAGTAAAGTCTCGAGCAAAAATGAAAATAAAAATTTAGAAAAGAGCTTGGTGATTCTTTTAGCCCTTTAGGATGAGTTTCGTTGTTTTTAAGTCTTGAGGTCAATTCTTGCATCTTTCCTTTACTCATTTGCTTTCATCGTTCTCTCTTCCATTTTGCCCAGGAGTGCAAAGTCCCAAGTGTGGAGGAGTCGATCGAGCCAGTTTATACCATGCTATCTAGAGGTCTTTGGATGTATTTTGTAATGTTTTATAGCCTATTTTAGGTGTTTTACACATCTAGATATGATAATTGTTGAATTGAGATCACAATTGCATTTTGGTCCTTTTATCGACTTTTTGTGTAATTCTCTCAGGTTTTTACTGTTTAAATATATATATCTTTTCCCTTGAGATTTTACATGTTTATCTTGATGTAATTGTTGGTTTTGAGGAGCCAAAGATCCAAGGATTGAAGTGGAAGAAGGCCAAGATTTAAGCGGAATCAAGTCGGGAGCGAAACGAAGAAGAAACACACCATTTGTATAGACTTAGCCATTGGGCATCCGCCTCTTGCCTTGCCGGCGAACCAACAGCCTCAATTCCTGTAGCCTCCTGTTGGGAAATCACAGAGGGAGCGCAGCGGAAAATAAAAAAAAAAACTTGATAAAATATGCTAACTCTGTGATTCCTTACAGGATCNTGTTGGTTTTGAGGAGCCAAAGATCCAAGGATTGAAGTGGAAGAAGGCCAAGATTTAAGCGGAATCAAGTCGGTAGCGAAACGAAGAAGAAACACACCATTTGTATAGACTTAGCCATTGGGCATCCGCCTCTTGCCTTGCCGGCGAACCAACAGCCTCAATTCCTGTAGCCTCCACCGTTGGTCAGCAAAAAAATTTCATTTTTCATGCTTAATTCATATTTTCACTAACCCGACCCGATTTTCCACTCATATAACTTGAAACTTAACCCTATGGACCCAGTGACAGAGCCAGAAATGTTAACAAGGGGGGGCCAGAAATTTTTTTTTAACACTAAAGGGGGGCCGTTGGGATTATAATGCATACAATTAAATTATATTAGGACTAATTTGTAGTAACTACTAAAATTTTGGGGGGGGGGGCCGTGGCCCCCACCAGCCCCTATCTCCGTGCCTGTATGGACCCAAAATATTGTTTCTAAACCGACATAACTCATCATTTAACATATATCCACATAAAACCCTCATTCTATCATCATTCATTCACCACTCTTAGCCTAACTCGTCCCCCTTCTTCTCCTACTCACCTCCACCATTTTCCTCCACCTTCCATGGTCATTTCTGAGCATTTGGAGTGCAGCCAAGGTTATTAAGATCGAGATCATAATAAAGATCGGAGCGAAAAAAAATAGATTGAATCGTAAAATCGAATCGAGGATCGTAAGATTTTAACAATTTACATTTATTCTAAATATGTCTAAAAATTTATATTTTTATGGTATATTTACATCTTTGTTATGTCAAACATCTTAAAAATAAAGATAAAAATCAATATAACTTTGATTCTATAGGTAAATGTGAAAAGGAACGGCGAAGAATATGAGAGACTGTGAAAAGTGAAAAGATCAATGTGATTTGTGAGAGGGAAACCCTAAATTTGCCTCACTTATGCGTTTTGGGCTAGAAGATTAAAAACAAAAAACAAAAATGTATAAAACACTGCGTTTTGGGCCAAAAAAAATTTTTTTTGGTCTAAGATCGTGTGGATCGTGCGATCCTACGATCTTAACTAGAAAATTGCGATCTTAATCCGATCCTAACTAAATACGATCTTCTATACGATCCGGTAAGGTTGACCTTATTAAGATCTCGATCTTATACGATCTTACGATCTAAGATCTCGATCTTAATAACCTTGAGTGCAGCTCCGGCGTCCCTCCACCAATGGTCGGCTAGGAAGCTTTCTTGGAGCATGGATGATGAGACTTGAGCACCAATTTCCTCAAGAGAATACGACCCGGCAAGTCCACACCAAAAACTCCCTAAGAGATGAAATTGGTGCTCAAGTCTCATCCTCCATGCTCCAAGCAAGCTTCCTAGCCGACCATTGGTGGAGGGACGTCGGAGCTGCACTTCAAATCCTCAAAAACGGCTTTCAGAAACATTTCTTTCGATGTGCATGACATCAAGATTATGTCGTAACGTAAGAGTCTTCCAATATGGAACTTGGAAAAAAATGTTGTTCTTTCTCCAATTGTAAGCATTGTTTATATGGTCACGCTTTCTCTTTACACCTTTACCAAAACTCACATTCCCTAATCTTTCTAGTTGCCTAAGTGCTTTGTCACCACTTAATGGAATAGGAGCAACTACGTTTTCAATGGTACCATCAAATGCCCTTTCATTTTAACGCCATGGATGATCAGTTCGTAAAAATCGACAGTGACCCATATAACACAACTTTCACCTCAGCGAGATACAGTGTGTGTCTTTATGATAACAAGGGTATGCATGTTTTGCCTTGGTTGACCAGCCCAAAAGATTCGCATAAGCAGGGAAGTCATTGAACATCCACAAAACTGCTGCATGGATAATGAAATTAGAATGTGAGTGTGCATCATAAGTTTCTACCCCTTCCTCCCATAATTCCTTCAGCTCTTCAATCAATGGTTGAAGATGGACAACTTTGTCATCACCTGGAGAAGTGTCATCATGAAATAGAGTTGCTTCATGCAATCCCATGGCGGAAAATTATACGGCACCAACACAATAGGCCACCAGAAAATGTGGGATGCTATGTCGTGCCATGTACAATCATTGTAACCTTGATTTTAATGGAAAATTTCACAGCACTTTGTGAGGAACATTCTTCCCATTGGGTCGAATGATCTTCCATCTTGACTCATTGCACTTTGGACATGAATCCAAGTCAGCGTATTGTTGCCAATATAAAATGCAATCATTCTTGTATGCATATATTTTGTTGTAATCCAAACCCAACTCTCAACTTGTCTTCTTAGCTTCATAGTAAGAATTTGGAATCAATGCTCCTTCAGGAAGAACTTCTTTGAATAATTCTAATAATGCATCCACAGACTTGTCACTCCAATGATAGTAGCACTTCAAGTGTAGTAATCTGACTATGAAAGACAACGTTGACACTTTGTTACATCCAGGATAAAGTTCTGTGTCAGCATCTTGCAATAATTTGTAGAAATTTCTTGCATGCAAATTTCGCTCTTAATGCTGTGAAGAACTATTTGTTTCGTTCACATTTGCAAATCCACATGCATCATGTATCATCTCAATGACGTCATCCTCGTCGTCATCGTCTTCACCACCAGGCTCATCATCGCCCACATGAGGAGGAGATTCAGGTCTTACATATGCTTCTCCATGTAAGTCCCAAACTCGATAACTATATGCAAAACCCTTCTTCAATAAGTGTTCTCGTACTTCGATTCTCAACTTGAACTTTGTGTTCATCCATCCTTTACAAGGACACCTAATCATAGTATTCACTCCTTGTTGATTGAATGCCCAATCAATAAAATAATCTATTCCTCTTATATAAGTTGGGTCAGCTCTATTCTTAATATGTATCCAACTTTTGTCCATTATTATTCCTACATTTTATTCAAAACAAATACATGGGTGGATTAAGATAGAAAAAAGAAAAAAAGAAAAAATTTTGGGCTGAACTTGGGAACTCAATCGTGCATAAAAACATATAAATAAGAAAAATTGCAACATGAAATCAAGTCAAATTATAAACCTTGCAAGTGCGTCAATGTTTAGTTTGTAGATGAGAAGGGATGAGCCTCTATATAACCTGCAACAATGTACTGAATTCCCAAACTTGCTGCTCAAAGTGACTGGAAAAAAAAACAAAGAACATTTAGAACGTGAAGATGCAATAAATACTAAAACAACAACACCAAAAGCTTGAAGACACACGAATTTGATGCAAAGATGATAGAAGCTTGAAAATATAAACAATGACATTAAATACTTTGATTTTCTAGTATTGTTAATTGACGTTCAATGGCTTATATATGTTTCATCCTTGTCTCATGGTATTGCTTATAAACTTCTTATGTAGCTTACCCTGAAGTAGAAAAGTGTAAAATGCAAAAAACTCCTATTATTATATAATATATATATATATTAAAAGAAATTATAATTCAACGAGAATACTTGAGATCATTAAAATAATAAAAGTCCAAATAAATATTTTATTTATGAAAGGTAAATTGTTGGCAAATACATTAGATAATTAAAGAGAATAAAGATTGAAAAATAAAGACTGAATGATCCATAAATGACAGAATTAGAAAAGACAGAATAATAAAATGCAAAGCAAATAATACTAGACTAAAATTAAACTTAGACTAATCCCTATTGTGTTCTAAATATTGTAGATATTTTATGCTTTTAACATTATCCAAGAGTTCTTTGAGCAGGTTCTGAATTGCAATTACTTCACGCAATAGTGACTATCGTGGCTCCATATCACTCTGTGTGGATGAAGTACTCGTGGAAGCTTCGTCAGTGTTAGTTCGTATTTTCTTACTTGGTTGAGTCTCGTCACTGGCCACTAGTCGTACCGGAGTGGGAACTTCTTGAGGAGTAGGCAGTATGAATCATGTCCCATGAAGTGGTACTACTTCCCTAAGCCCTAGGATACAAGCATCTAGGATTGGTTCATCTCCCTTTAGCCATGGTACGTCTGCTCGGGCAGCCAAGTAGCATATGGTGCGAGGGAAGTAGAGCTTAGTTAGCCTCTCCCTTCCAAGGCATAGTCGTAGTTGCTTGTGAATGATTTTTCCAAAGTCCACAGGGTAACATTAGAGAATACAATAGGCCAAGACAGCTTGGTCCATTGACATGCGCCCATTAGGAGGACTTGGGNTTTGGGAGATTTTTGACATTTTAACGTAGATTTGCCGTTAAATCCTAACAGAATAAAACCTCAGGGGACCAAATCGCTAACGGAGCAAACCACGGGGTACCACAATGCAAAAATTTTTCTTTCAGGGTACCAAAGGGGAAACGCCCCTAACCACAGGGTACCAAATTGCAATTTACCCTATATATAAATATATGCCGTGTCGTGTCGCGTAATTTCGAGAGTTTGGCGTGTCGCTGTGTCCGTGTCCGTGTCGTGTCCCGTGTCCGTGTCAGTGTCCATGCTTCATAGGCTAGAATCAATGATCCTATGGAGTAGCCTGACCGCAGGAGTTAAGTAGATGGTAGAGAATGAAGTGACTATCCTTTGGCCATTTTCAGCAGGATAAGAAC
This sequence comes from Chamaecrista fasciculata, assembly GCA_003254925.1. Taxonomy (NCBI): domain Eukaryota; kingdom Viridiplantae; phylum Streptophyta; class Magnoliopsida; order Fabales; family Fabaceae; genus Chamaecrista; species Chamaecrista fasciculata. Next base: position 59,320 of record QANZ01049841.1, on the reverse strand, counting down.
CATCAAGGTATCGGTATATGAGATGCCCAAGGGATGCTATTGTTTTCCGATATTTTTGGAAAGAACAATTAGGCACATTTGGGCAACCAAACACAAAGTTGATTGCACTGGCGGAGCAATCCACATAGGTACCTCGGACATAAAATCTATAGAGATTGGCAATATCGACATGGGAATAAAATTCCCATGCCATGTTGAGACTTCCTTTGATAAGCGTCTGAAAGAATCCTCGAGTTTTTGTCTCTTGAATGGCTAGGATGAGTTCTTTGATCGCGGGATCGGAGAAATTTATTCCTTTCTCAGCATGAATTGAGAGATGACGAACAAAATTATCGTGATAGCACTTAGCTCGAATGCTCTTGAATTGAGCCATATCTACAGAACAATAATTATAATTAATATAATTATCGAGGAATTTAGAAAACTCTACGATAAAGTCTACAAACTTCTCTCAAATCACCTATAAACCTTATCGCGCAAAGAAAATTATAATTTGGGGTTGTGCCATCAGCATGTGACGTCGGCCCAAGAGCCAGCGCAAAAAGTTTTGCGAAATTTTTCAAAATTTTTGACAGTAAGGCCCCAAGTTACCCTTTTGTACGGAAGGATAAGTCCTAAAGTCGATTTTGAGAAAGAAAACCTATCCTAGAAGTTCCTACGGAATTCAAAGAAAAATTGTAAAGGCTTACATTGGATTTGGAGGAAACTTGAGAAGAGAGGGATTCAAGCTCTCAAGAGAGTGCTATAGGAGCTTTGGAAGTTAGAGAGGAATTTTTGAAAGTTGTGAGAAGCCTAGAGGTTTGAGGGGGTATTTATAGGAGTCAAATCTAAGATATTCGTCAAATCCGCGCGATTTAAACTCTAAATTTAAATCAGATTTGGTAGAGTTTCATCGAGATTAAACTCTTTAAATAATTTGATGTTGGGCCGCCAGGTGTGCCACCGGCTCAAGCAGCGGCGTAGAAACAAAAATTGAGATTTTTATTTCTGTCCCTTGGCTGCCAAACTCTTACTGAAAAAAATAAACTAAAAATCTAATACTAAGAATGAAAATTCTAGAATTTGTCTAATACAAATCCTAGGGTCCTAAACTACGAATTAGGGTTTCGGGATAACCCTCTTCTTCCCCCACACTTACGCGGAAACCGTGTAAGTGGGAAGAAGGTATCGCGAAATTTCTTCAGGGTGGCCTGAAGATTTCATTGTGGACCTTCACGAGGTATCCGCCCATCCTTTGCACAGCAGAGATCCTTTGTCCACATCGGTTGTCGTCCTCGACCTTGAAGAGTGTGGCTCAGATAGGGTGTCGCACCACTTTCTTATTTTTAAGATTTTTAAGTTTTATGTGTGGCTGATATCTTGTTTTCTTATTTATCCTAGACCGATGTGTTTTATGCAATTTGGTTCTATAATAGTAGTCTCACATAATAATACGATAAAGTGCATACTTATTTGCGATCTTACCTTTTTTTGTGATCCCTGCGTCATCGATGAATGATCCATTGGGCTGATCCATGTCTTCAATAGTTATTCCTTTGCACCTTGGATCGAGCACCTGGTCGATGCCTATGAAGTCCACGTGAATCTTTTCTGTTGTGTTCTTGCAAATGGAATCTACGTCATGGAGCCATTCCTCTATACTTAGGCATTCAGCACATATGCCTAAGCTTTTGCACGAGCACATGGAGGCTTGGGTCTTGGGCCTGTAACTATCTATGAGTAGGCAATCAAAGTCTTCTTCCCTTATCTCCTTTTCTGCAAAACTAAAAATACTATAGCACGGAGCTATAGCTGGGTTATTCTTGTGGCGCACAGGCTGCTGTACAGCCTTGTGCCTGGAAAAATTTTGTTTAAGTGTTGGTTTCTATTTAACTTTGGAAGTTATGAGGTCTTCCTCCTCCTCCCCGAAGAGTGAACTAATGTTCATGTCTTCGAGATCTATTCCAGGTATATGCGGGGTAGGATCAAGAGGTACTAAGTTCAAGAGAGCTTTAAGTTCGAGATCCTCCTTTTTAGACGTGTTTCCTAGATTTTCACTAGATGTACAAATGCTTTGTGTTCCCAACACGGAGAATTCATCGGATTGCTCTGAATTGTACATCGTGAGTGTGATATTTTCATGTCCATCGTCCATAGTGATCTTTCCATCCTTCATGTTAATATTGACATTAGCAGTCCGTAGGAAAGGTCTGCCTAAGATAATGGTATAATCGGTGGCTTTCACACTACCGGTGTCTAGGACATAAAAGTTGGTGGGAAAGACTAGATTTTTCACCTTGACTAGGACATCTTCTACTATCCCTAAGGGACATCTACTGCTCTTGTCGGCTAATTGCAGAATCAACCCTGTGTCCTTAAGCCCGTCCATATTCAAGGAATCGTAGACTGACTTGGGCATAACGTTGATTGTTGCTCCTAGATACAACAATGCTCCATTAACTATAGCTTTCCCTATCATGCAAGGAATGGTGAATGAACAGGGTCCTTACATTTTATAGGAAACTTAGGGTCTAAAAGGGCTGAAATGGTAGGACTTAGTTGAAGTTTCTTTTGGGATGTTTTCTTTTTAGCAACTAAGTTTTTAAGCACCTTGGTGTACCTAGGGACTTTCATAACCAATTCTAATAAATGAGTGTTTACTTCTAGTTTTCCTATTAAGTCTTTTATCTCCTTATCCTTCTTTTCCTCTAGTTGTTCCTTAGTCATTAAGTGGGAGCTTGGAAATGATAGATTCTCTACCTTAGTTTCCAACTCGTTACGGCAGGGGTTTCTTCCTTTTCCTTCTTATAGTTGAAACCAAAGAAGAACTAGGCATACCTAGGGTGTTTTTCTATTATGGCTCTAAAGCTTTCAAGCCCTTTTCCTTTGATTTCTATACGTACTTCTTCAGGTTCAGATTTTTCTAGAGTTTGCACTAAGGTTTCTTGAGTAGGGTTTCCTATGGGCTCGGTTTCTATAGTAGTAATGGCATAGACTGCCTTAGAACTGCTAGGGGTACTTACGTTGTTTACTAGGGCTTCGAAACTTTGGTCAGTCTCGATTGCTCGAATGACTGTCTGTTCAAGATCCTTATGCTTACTCCTCATAATATCCATCTCTTTAGAAAGAAGATCAATCTTTTGTCCCCAATCATAGAATTTCTTCGAAGTTCGAGCTTCGGATTCTTCGAACTTCCTAATGAGGAGTTGAGTGTCAATTTCGTTTGAAGAAAAGTTTTGTCTTTGAGGAGCTCGGTTATTAAAGTTTTGGTTTTGAAAATAATTTTCAGTCCTAAATCTATTATCAGATAGGTTGTCCGTTCATAAGTTCCCAAATGAGTGTACCACTCTAGCGCCTTACCTTCGAGGGTGAGATGGAATACTTTCCACATCACATCCTCTATGCTTGGTGCCAGGGGTTTCATGGTTCGGTAATGAAGATACAAATTATTTAGGGTAAATTACACTTTGGTACCCTGTTGTTTGACTCTATTTCACTTTGGTACCCTGTGGTTTGAAACTTGACACTTTGGTACCCTGTGGTATTCTCCATTAACACTTTGGTACCCTTTGGAGCTATTTTGTAATTTTAACCATAATAAATTTTACAAAAATTACATATTGACCCCAAAAAAATTTTAAATTTTTCATTTTAGTCCCTATATAATATGTATCCAGGGACCTATTTGTATTTTTTGAAAATTTTTTGGGGTCAATATGTAATTTTTGCAAAATTTGTTATGGTTAAAATTACAAAATAGCTCCAAAGGGTACCAAAGTGTTAATGGAGAATACCACCGGGTACCAAAGTGTCAAGTTTCAAACCACAGGGTACCAAAGTGTAATTTACCCAATTATTTAAATGTATAAAGGGATTTTCACTAGCCAATCCGTGAAACTTAGGTAGTCCATTGAAAAGTGGTCCTTTGATCTCAAAATCCGTTTGGATTTGAGGGAACACGTTTCTTTGGACCTCATATTGTTCGTTAGATTGGAATGCCTCTCTAATAGATCTTCTCGGTCTGGGACGTCCATTGTCTAGACCTTGATTTTGGCGAATTTCTTTGCATTCTTGATTATCTAACCTACGGTTATTGCCTGAGTTTTTCATGTTTATTTCTTTCCTACTTTTTCTAATGGATCTAAGTTTTTTATCTAACTCTAAATCTAGGGGAACTATAGGCTCTAAAGGTCTCCTAGGCATATACTAGAAAGAAAATAAAATAATAAAAACTTAAATAAACAAGAAAAATAAAATTAGACTAGACTAAAGCAAATCAAACGAAAAATTTAAAACAAAACAAGGAATAAACACTCAAAACAAAAACAAGACTTAAAACAAAAACAAGATTCAAAAACGAAAAATAAAGACTCAAAAACAAATCACAATTTCTTAGGAGCTCAAGAAAGTGTTCCCTGGCAACGGCACCAAAACTTGGTCGGACACCCGTCGTAAGGTGTCAAGCGAGCCAAATTTAATTATACTTAAGCCTCGCAAGTATAACTATATTTATTAGAATATAGTATAGATGCTAACCCAAGGTCGAATCTCTCGCGGAACTCGATGTGATGAGGCTAAGAGAATTGTGATGAAGGGTTTGTAGGTTATGAATTTGAGAATTTGGGTTGTCACGATTTAATGAATAATGAATCAAAACAATACTTGAGAGAAAACCCTAGAGATAGACTATTATAGTTTGTTCATCATAGAGAATAGATAATTAATGTGCATTTACTTAACCAAGTTAAATGATGTATTTAGACTTAAACACAATCAATCAAGCAATGGTGAGAAATATAGGATTAGGATAGATCACTCAACCAATAATGGATTATGAGCACCTTTTCAAAGCTCTTAAGGACAATCTATATTATTACCACATCGACACAATAAACAAGTATAAAGAATAAAGAATAATCCTAGTTATATTTCTAAGATATATAGAACATTCTTCAGTAAACCAACCATATAAATAACATGTTAAAAGAGCAACCTTTATTAATCGTAAAAGAGATAGACTCCAGGAATACTAACAATTATCCCTAATGTATAAAACAACTTCAACAATTACCTTTGAAGGAGTTGATCATACCTCATAAATGCAACATCAACATCTGGACTCTACAACGAAACATAGTGAACTCATGTCACATCCTTGAGGCATTCCTCAAGTATCTACCTATTTAGTTACTCATGCTCTGGGCAGAGAACTATTCTAAACTAATATATTTTCTACTGTGATTGGAGTTGGAGTGCTTTGAGTGTGGAATGACGATTTCTATTTATAGTCCTGAGTAGTGTGCTTGATCCACAAGTCAAGGAAAATATTTGCGCATGGGCCTTTGCTTGCGCCGGCGGCCCAATACGGAAGCGCACCGAAATTTCTGCGATATTTCGATTTTATCTTCGTATCTTGAATCTTAGTCATCCAAAACATAACTTTAATCCGCGAACTTACGTGTGCCGCGAGATTTCTCACTTGGGCCGTTGGCTCAAGTAAAGACTCAACATAATATTACCCTGAAGATTATTTTCTGACGTCATATCCCTCTCAGATACTTGCGTCGCGGGATTTACCTCCCTTGCGCCAGTGGCTCATCCAACAACACAAGAACATCTTGTGCTTAACTTGATCTTCTAGATATTTCCCTCTTGGTTCTGGCCCTGTTTGGATATCTGAAACACTAAATAAACCATTAAATAACACCTATTTTTAAAGTATAATAAATAAACGCTAATTAACCTATTTTATCCACTTTATTTCGCCACACCTTGGTGCAACCTTTAGCATATTAATTGGTCTAATTATAATATATAATTAGTTTAAACATATCAAAAGAAGGCCAAATAACTTGTTCATATTTGGGCTGATTACTGGGTTTATGTAAAACATTTTCTATTCTATCTACCTGTTGAGCTATTGTATTTAAAATTATATTCGAAAAATTATTTTGAGTAACAACATTTTTAATATCTAATTTAGACGCTGGAAGCTCCTTTAAACCATGTTTTTCATCATCAACAGTTTTAATAGGAGTAGCATCTACAACTGAACTTCCTACTTGAACCTTTAAATTTTCGAAAGGAGGACATACAGACTCAACTTGGTTACCTGCTTCAGTTACCCAACTTCTGGTGGATTGTTGGTAACATTCAGCGTATTTACAAAAGGATTTTCTATATTATTTAAAACAGAAAACTCATCAAACCATTCAAAGAAAAGCATATGACACTTAATTTCATGTAAGTAAGCATAATAATCTTGTAACCATTTAGCTGTTTGCTCATACCATTTATGCCATTCTTTATTTATATTAGAGTAAAAATCCTTTTGCAAAATATCTTTGTTGATTTCAAACTCTTTATTCAGAACCAATATTTGAGATCTAGTTGGAGAATGATTCTCTTACTGTTCTTCATAAACTGGTTCAGGAATATTAGGTTGAAAATCAACACCAGCCAAATTATAATGCAAAGTAGATGAAGTAGATAAAGAATCAACATATTTTCTTGAAGGTTCCACCATAACAGTTCTTTTAAAACTTTTACTAGAAAGAGATCTTTTCATTTTGATTTCAACGTTACCATCTAAATCAGCAACAAAACTTTCTATAGTTCGACTTTCTATTCTAGGAGGGGAGCGAATATTTTCTAATTTCCAAATTTCTTGTAAATCAACAATTTTATCAGCATGCTTTAAACACTTAGGAGTGGTAACTACAGCACGTTGCAAATTAGCTTCTAAAATAATTGTCTCATTAATAGGAGAAACTCTCTTTATACCAATATTTAAACTAGTAAACGAAAGTTTGTAATGAATTCTATATATAATTGCTAAATGTTCAGCATTTGCACGGACCTTCTTTTGTTTTGACATATAAAACCAAAGATTTTTCAGCATCTACACCCTTTAAGCCAATCAAATAATTAGGAAAACAATTAAAATAAACAGGGCCATCACATAAATTAGACTCTAATATAGCAATAACTGAATCTTCAAATTTTACAGCATTTCTATCACATAAAACAAGTAATACAGGGTGACTTATGCCTAGACGATGTAAAGGTTTTATAGCGACTTGAATTAAACAAATATGCAAAAAGTTAAATTTTTCAGCTCTGTGTTGTCTAATTAAATTTGCATTTAGTAAATGTAAACTTTCCTGTACTTTACCCATGGAATGACTAGTTTCAACGGTTTTACACGCCTCTTTAGAAAACAAATCAAAAGTAGACTTTCTATAAACCTCTCTTGAAGGTATCTTAGGTAAAGTCCAATCTATCAGCCTATTTTCAGCTTCACTTATGACTAATTCAGAATTATTAACTTTATCTTGGTTTTGTATATTACTTATATTAAGTGAAGAGGAAGAAGTAGAAGGGAGGTTCGCAACTTCCTTTCCAATTGAAAGCGAGCTGAGTCTTCTAATTAAACTAGCCATAGTAAAATAATACTAACCTTTTAGAAATTATGGAATTCTATCAGGACCACCCTAAGCCTTCACACTCACAGCAAACACAGGCTGACCAACGAGTAACAAGGCTGACCAACGCTAGACGCCTTAATTTCTTCAGGATAATACTACCTCACTACCACCACTTAAAAGGAAAACATGGCTCTAATACCAACTGGGAGAATAATGCTTTAGAATTAGATGTTTTAAATTTACAGAGTTCACAGTTTATTAAAAGTAGGGGCAAAGAAGTAGTTGTAGATGATGAGCCCAATGATAATTATATGAATATATATATATAATGCTAATTTGAAGAACGTGGCATATGACTCATGAACTGAATTGAGTTTTTATCAATGTTTGTTTATTTCTTTATTTTTATACAAAATAAAAAATTACTCCGTGTTAAAATTATGGGTAAAATACAAGAAAGGTACCTGTGGTTTGGCCTAATCTCACTTTTATGACGTGTGGTTTCAAAAGTTGCATATTAGGTACCTGTGTGTTTCGCCGTTAAACAGAAGCAGTACTTGTGTAATTTTCCATTAAATTTGAAAAAAAAAACGCATGAGAGTCACGTGCGCAGCTCTTTGACGTTTTAAATAATTTGAAACCCTAATAAGCCTTCATTTCCATCCATTTTCTTCACCTTCATCCATTCTCTTCATCTGCGCAGCTTCAAGTCTAAAATCCCCAACTCTTTGGTCTTTATTTTCTCCATTTTCTTCATCTATTTCCTTGGACGACTTCATCGCAACTGCTGCAGATTCATCTTCAACTTCATCATCTTCATTTCGTGGTCGCAGGATTCGTTGTGGTTGTGGTGAGTATGTAGTCATGCGTTCATCTTGGAAACCTTGCTCTTTTGGACTTGCCCGAAGTATCAGGTGTGTAGAAATTTGTTATTTGGTAGTTTGTTGTATTTCTGGTGAAGTTAATGATTTTTTCCATTTCATGCTTTGCAGCCTTATCAATGTGGTTTTTTTGATTGGATTGATGAACCAACATGCCCACGCGACCGTGAATTTGGACAAAAGGTTCAAGAAAAAATTGCCAAGCTTGAAGCTGAAATCAAGGAATTGAAGACAAATGAAAGCATGATGAAGACAAATAAGAGGCAGAAAAATTTAGTGCTGATGTTGTTAGGATCTTGGGTGTTTTTTCTGTTGATTACTCTCTTTGTACTTTGGGGAGCAAAGTTTGGAAGAAATGGCAATTATTTGCCTTATTAACAAATTAATGTATCTGCAATTAAATTATGTGTTTGGTTATGTTTATGGAAGTTTGTAAGAAATGACAATTATTTGCCTTACCTTTATTAATGGAAATTTGGTTATGTTTTTCAATCTTATTCTTGAATCTTGTTAAGTTTATGTGTTTACTTGAGATGTGGACATATTAGGCTGTGAAAAAGGGTCAAAAGATGTGAAAAAAATGGTGGGAAGAGTTCTGAACAAGCACCAAAAATGGAGATTGGTTGTAGTTGACAAAGAAGTTTGGTTCTTTGTTTTGACAACATGAAAATGACCAAACTGACCACAATTTGTGCCACAATCAATAACCTGTGTGTACAATCCAAACATCCAAACATCTATAAAATGCCATGAGTAATCATCCAAATATATTTAAGATTGATTGTCAATAGTCATAAACAACATAAGTACAATAACATCCATGAGTAACACAAGTAAACAAAATACAATCAAAATATGAAGCTATTCTGTAGTTCAAGCTCCAGCAAAACCACAGGTACCTAATGTGTAACTTTTGAAACCACAAGTACTGCTTTTTCCGTAAAAAATTTAACGGAAAATTACACAAGTACTGCTTCTGTTTAACGGCGAAACACATAGGTACCTAATGTGCAACTTTTGAAACCACACGTCATAAAAGTGAGATTAGGCCAAACCACAGGTACCTTTCCTGTATTTTACCCTAAAATTATTTTTTTCTTTATGTTAAAATTATTTTTATATATATAAATATATATGCCGTGTCGTGTCATGTATTTTTAAAATTTGACGTGTCCCCGTGTCTGTGTCGTGTCCCATGCCTGTGTCCGTGTCCATTCTTCATTGCAAAATATCAATCTTATACTTAGTGGAAGCCAAATGTGTGATACTCTCAAAATTAAGTATTTAAATAGAAAATATTGATATTAATTGATGTCACCTCAACAATAAAAATTAAAAAAAGATGATAGCTAAATAATCTATTTATTGATAATTATTTATTATTATGGTTTAAATATCTTTGCATAAAAATGTATCAGGGTATGTTCAAATTAAGGATTAAAAAGAAAAAGGGAAGGGAGGAGTAGAGAAATGGAACCTTTTCCTCTTATTTAAGAAGTTAAGCAATGAGGGGAGGAGGGGGTGGATGAGATATTAACATTTAGTCCCTCATTTTCCTCATTTTTTTATAAATTTCAAATACTACACATCCAGGTATTTTAGAGGAGGTATTAACATCCAAATAAAGAGAGGAGTTATGGGGGAGCCAACCTCCCCTTCCCTCAATTTAGTCATTCACAATTTGTTTTTGAAAGATTAAATTGAAAATGAAAATCTATAAATAGATCAAATTGAGAAAATAACATTATTTGATAGACCAAAATATAACTTTAACTAAATAAGAAAATTATTTTTTTTAAGGTCGGTAGATTGAGTTGGGTTGGACGGACTCAAAACTTTAAAACCTGCAGCTCAACTTAAATCACAACGAACTTAAATTTTTTAACTCAAACCAATCTATCAGTCTAAATCAAAACAGTGGGTTAAGTTGGTTTTGGGTTAAGTTGATTTTGGTGAAATGATGGGTTGGCCATACCAGAACATGTTGCTTTGTCAATAACCATATCATGATCTCATGATTTATACCTTTTTTATCTTTCACAATTACTTTCTATTAAAGATAATCATTTATTCATATTTGAGGTATTGTTGGATATCAAATATGAGTATCTTTTTTTAACATAAATTCACTACATTTTGAGATACTAATTAATCCTTTCCATTAAACATAAATTCATTGGGATTAGATCTTCTAGAATTCTTTTCTCTACCTTTCTTGTGGAGTTAGAGAGAGAAAGGAAGAAGAAGAGAGAGAAAATATAAAATTCATTAAATAAAAATATGTAAAATTATATTTTCTCTTTCTCTCTCTTCTTTTCTCTTCTTTTCTTTTTCATACTCCACAAGAACTCTAGTGAAAGGAACTCTAAAAGATCTATTTCCAAATTCACTACATTTCCTATATGTTTTATTTAGAAACACATTCGAAAAAAAATTTCCGTCTTTGTCATAACATTGGGTTTCGTGTTTCCTTACAAAGTAACTACATTTTAATTTTGGGTCATAGGTGAATACAAAGTACTACTAACTCAATCTAGCCCAATAAGCCCATGGATTGGACCAAGCTAGGCCCAAACTTAACAGATTTTGTAAGGTTCTGCCTTTGGCTTGGGCGAAACGCCTGTTCGTTTTCTGTTGTGCTTCTGGGTTTGGTGTGTTGCCAAACGTTATCCGTCTCTTTGTCTTCACTGTTCTGAAGTGGTTCCACGGTGTTGAGGGCCTGGCTGTTTGGTTCGTTTTTTTAGCCCTTAGTTGTACCCCCTGTTCCCCCCACCAATGTGTTATTGTGTGGGCCTTTTCGGTTGTTCCCTCATGGGCTGCCATGATATGTCCAAAAAAAAAAATTATTTTTTTTTAGCAAAATGCACTTTTTATCTCATAAATTTTACTCAGGTCTCAATTTGGTCCTATAACATTTTTTGTTAAACTTTTAATCTCATATCATTGCAAAAAGTTATAAATTTGGTCTCATATCTTTTGGCCAGGTTGCAGAATTGATCTCATATCCTTAAAAAAGTTTCATCGTTAGTCCGCCAAACCGAAAGATGAGACTAATTCTATACATGACCCAAAGATATGAGACCAATTCCGCAACCTGACCAAAAGATATGTGACCAATTCTACAATTTGACCCAAAGATATAGGATCAAAAGTGCGACACAGGACCAAATTGATCACCTGAGTAAAAGATATAGGACTAAAAGTACAATAAAAAAATTATGAGACCTGAGTAAAGGTTATGAGACCAAAAGTGCATTTTCGCCTTTTTTTTAATCACACAAAATGTATACAAGGTGAGATAGAAAAACTAATTAATTTATGAAAATAACAAACATACACTTATTATAAATATGTCCATTAAAAAATTAATAAAACATGATAACACCATAATCAAATAATTAAGTAAATAACAAAAAAAAATCAGAAATACTGCCGCAACATAGTGTTCAACCTTTAGAAAAAATGCATATTGAACTCAATTGAAGAACCAGATATATCCCTTCAATTCAAATTCTGGATTTAATGATTCAAAAACTAAATTTTCAAAAGGCTTAAGTGCACTTTTGGTCCCAAAACTATGACAAAGGTTTCATTTTGGTCCCATAACTTTTTTTGTTACAATTTTGGTCCCATAACTATGACAAAGGTTTCATTTTGGTCCCATAACTTTTTTTGTTACAATTTTGGTCCTATAACTTCTCAAAAGGTTCCACCGTTAGTCCCTTGGTGAATTCCATCCATATTTAGCCGTTAAGTATGACGTGGCATAGTAACTAGGATCATGATGTGGGAAAATAAGATGAAGTGGACTGAAATATGATCTATATGCAGCATATTAAAACTTATCTATACCCAACTACAAAATATACAAAGAGTGGTACTGACAGGGACCAATATGGTGGGGAAGAAGAGACTTCAAGCAGAAGGCGCCGACGAAGTCGATGGGATCCTCAGCCAGAGTCGAACGACCAAAGCGGCGGCGACGGCGAATCGGGAAGCAGAACGAAGAAGAGGAAGTCCCGTTGGGCTGACGAGGAAGAGGAAGTACCACTCTTTCTATATATTGTGGTTGGGTATAGATAAGTTTTAATATGTTGCATATAGATCCTATTTCTGTCCATTTCATCTTATTTTGCCACATCATGATCCTAGTCACTATGCCACGTCATACTTAACAGCTAAATATGGATGGAAGGGACTAACGGTGGAACCTTTTGAGAAGTTATGGGACCACAAATGCAACAAAAAAAGTTATGGGACAAAAATGAAACCTTTGTCATAGTTATGGGACCAAAATTGCAACAAAAAAAGTTATGGGACCAAAATGAAACCTTTGTCATAGTTTTGGGACCAAAAGTGCACTTAAGCCTTTTCAAAATGTAATAAGGGCCATTTTTTCAATTTCAAAATATAAAAATTATTCACCGAAATTTTTCAAATAATTTGATAGTAATATATGTCATCCAATTATCAAGTAAAGTTAGAAAGAAACACATATATAAGAACTCATGAAACATTTATGTCTTATAAGGTAAGTTACTCTAACTTATCTATCTAATAATGTTGGTAAACAAATTGTGTAATGGAAATCGGGTACATTAATTTGTAGTAAAAAATCCACCAACCATAATTATTAGAATCATGCGATTTGCAATTCGAATCCTACGATTCGATTCGATTTAACATCAAAACGATACGTATCGTTAAATGAATCATTTAATGCCCTGAATCATGCGATACTCATTGGAATCCTACGATTCATACCGGAATCGCGAATCAAATGATTCCGACGATTCGGAAGAGTATAGTAAAACAAACGCTGCAATGTTAAAAAAACAGGGCTGATTACAAAAAAAAATGTTAAAACACTAAAGCAGTAATAACAAAACATAATTTCACTAGTAAACAAAACATTGGAGATGATGAAGGGGATAATGAAGAGGAAAAATATGATGGAATAATCATTTTAGATGAAGACAATGATGATACTAGTGATGGTAGTGATGTTAATCTAGATGAATAAGACTATAAGATAATTAATTTTAACTTTGTTTTGTTAGTTATGAGTTATGAATTATCACTTACGAGTTCTTTTTTATTATGATTTGTCATTTATGACTTTATGTGAGACTTATATAATTTTCTGTCATTGATATAACATATTTCATACTATTTTTTATTGTATTTTTGAATCCTACGATTCGATATGATTCACGATTCATGATTCAAAAATTAGCTTAACGTTTCACAATTTGAATCTTGATATGACAACTATGCCACCAACAATAAGACATTTAAGAAAACACGTCTTCTTGTTAAAATGAAGAAAAAAAATGTCCTTTCCATCGAGTCCAAAATTGTAGCCACGTATAAATTTTGAAATTTCAAACTTCTTCGTTGATAGAAAATAATAGGGTAAATTATACTTTGGTATCCTGTGATTTGGTCATATTTCACTTTGGTACCCTATGGTTTAAAAAATGACACTTTGGTACCCTGTGGTATTCTCCATTAACACTTTGGTACCCTTTGGAGCTATTTTGTAATTTTAACCATAATAAATTTGTAAAAATTACATATTAACCCCAATTTTTTTTAAAGTTTTCATTTTAGTCCCTAGATAATATGTATCCAGGGACCTATTTGTAATTTTCTAAAAATATTGGAGGTCAATATATAATTTTTGCAAAATTTGTTATGGTTAAAATTAAAAAATAGCTCCAAAGGGTACCAAAGTGTTAATGGAGAATACCACAGGGTACCAAAGTGTCATTTTTTAAATCACAGAGTACCAAAGTAAAATGTGACCAAACCACATAGTACCAAAGTGAAATGCGAGTTTGCTTACTATAAGTTCAGCAAAAGTAAATGATATTATTCAAGCCAAAAATAAAAAAGTAAGTGATATTAAGTTGCTTATATTCTAAAATTTGGTAAGCGAAATAAGAGCTATTTTATCTTTTTGTTTTTAAATTTATAATGAGTCAATTAATTAGTTTTTGAATAATTGAAATATATTATTTAATCTTGGGAATATCATAGTCATCAATGTTTTGGTCCTTAAATTTGAAATGAATTTCTACTTTTTGGTATGAATTCAAGAACAACAAAATATAAATTTATAAAGACCAAATTATTGTCGATTGTATATTACAATTATTTATAAATTAATTCAATGACTCCATACAAATTCAATGACTAAAAATATGTTTTCTCACAAAATAACTTATAATATGACTTACTTGTAATAGATAAACTAGCAAATATAAGAGCCAATCTATCAACCATCAAAGGATTACTACTCTCAGGCCAAAAAAAAAAAAAATTACTACTCATAATATGACTTATATTTGTAGATCTTAAATATAATTCAATAACCAATGTGGGTTGGCACAAGTGGTTAAGAATTCTGACGAAAATATTTGCCTCATCATAGGCAAGGGTTCGAATCCCCCTGAAGACACTTAATCCCATTGGTGGGCATCCCTCCCTAGGGAGATCCCCTGGCGCCCAAGGGCTAGTTGAGTAGCTGTTACTGAGTAAAACTGCTTGCGATTTAGGCCTATGCAATAATCCTTTGGGTTGGGCCTCTGTTGGTCTCCCCAACATGCCACTGGCGCCCTGCTCGGTAGTACTTGGGAGTGCCTTCTCTTACTACCACATTTATTATCGAAAAAAAAAATTATAATTCAATAAAATCAAAGAATAGAAAACGTTTAAGAACCTAGCATATATATTATAATTCTAAGAAACCAATACTTGGCATATTAATTTTTTTAAAACATTTGGGGAAAATATAATATTTAAATGAAAGCATTAATCTAGCTTTAGAGACAAAGGGAACAACCATAAGAAATTTAATTTTAAAAAATAAATAATTGAGAGACAAAAAGATTACCTTAAACATATACAATTATATATAAACAAATAAAAAAGATCAAACTCGTTGTAAGCAATGCTTGTGTAGTGTGTTGGGGTTCAGAAGGATTCTCAATAAAAATACTTTATAGGTAGAAGATAAATATATTATTGTAATTTAATTTACTCTAAACAAAAAAATGACAAAGTCTAACTTTTGTATAAAAAAATGTTTAATCTAGCACATTGACCAACAAGAAAAATAAGGTATTTGGTTTATATTAAATTTTGCAAAGTGCAAGCTTGTCTCTAATTATCACTTTTTATTAAAAGAAAAAAAAAACAATATGCTTCAAATTTCACTTTTGCAGCTCTTGCAAACTTTATTTTGTGTCAGTTCATTTTACTTTTTACTTCAAGTATTAGCTATACATGGAGAATTTTGAATTAACCATGAAATAAATTTTAATTCTATTTAATTAAAAATTTAACTTTTTTTAACATCAAACTTTAACTTTCAAATCTGGTGTGGATTTTATATAAGAAGAAAAAAAATAAAGATTCCATTTTGTTCTCCAAAATTTATATTATTTTATATCTTTAAAAAATAAATTAATTTTTTAATACTTTTTTATTTCAATATATATATATATATATCAAAATCATATTTAAATTCTGAATCAATATTGTCTGAACCAGATCGGATCGAGCGATCTTCCTAGTCCAACTGTTAGCAGGACTAAACAACAAGTTGGTTGGACCATAAAAATTATTTTGGCAATTAAACTGGATTTAACATAAAAATAACTTAATAGAACTACTAGAATTGGGTTAGACTAATAATTGCTAAAAATGATTTTGTTCAATTAAAATATTAAAATTCTATTTTGACTCATCAATCCTCATATATTACTATTTTTACAATTTAGTCCCTCAATAAGTTTTTTTATCAATTTAGTCTCAATTTTTTTCTTTATTTTAGTCCCTTAAAAATTATTTGAGCAAACTAATAATTTAGTCCTTGAAAGATTATCGAGATGATAACTCGGTCTCTAAAATATTAAAATATATAGTTTAATTTTTGGAAGATCAAAATGGTATATTAATTAGTTCTTAAAAAGCCTAATTAGTATATCATTTTAATCTTTCAATGACTTAAAAGTATATAATCTTTCATAGACTTAATGTGTAGATTTACTCAAAATTATTTTGTTATTAATCTTAGTTTCGGTATAAATTATTGTATCATAATATTTATTATTTGTGATAAACTATCATTTTTTTAATGACGTAAAATTATTATAATTTTAATATTTGTATTTTATATACTATTTATCGATTCAATTAATTAAATCAACCAGACCATAAATTGAATATTTCTTCAATTCATTGAACGGTTCTAAGTTCTAACAACATCGTTTTGATTTTTGAACCATATCCAATAATTTAGTTTTTATTTTTATCTTTTCCTCTATACTTTTCATATTTATATTTATTTTTGTTTCCCCTCTATACTTTTCATATTTATACTTTTTCTCTCTTTTCATATTTAATTTCCTGTATTGCCCAATCCAAAGAAAGAGAAGTGAGAAAAAGGAGCAGTGGCAACTGGCAAGAGTGACCAGATAGAGAACAACCCTAAATATAGATTTTGATAACACAACAGGGAAAGGCAAACAAAAAATATATTTTTTTTTTGAAAAAAAAAACCTATATGGGATAGTACTAGTAGTTAAAAATTATAATTATATTTTAAGAAATAAATAAAAAGTAATAATGTTAAAAATAAAACTCATATTATTCATCATTATTTTTATTTTCTAAATTATTTAGAATATAATAAAATTAGTTAAAATTCCTATAAAGAAACATAAAAGAAAGGGTGATCCAATTCAAAAGGATAATGTTCATAGAGACACAAACAGTGACAGTCAAAGTAAAGCAAAAAAGGGTATCATCTCAATGACTCATGTCATGTTTGTTTGGTTATTAATTTTTATTTTATTGTATTATTATTATTCTGTTTTTACACACAGAAATGAGAAATCCAGCTTTCACTAACCATTCTTCATTCATTGGTCCCATCACCACCCATTCTTAAAGCCTTTTGTTATCTCCAATAAAAGTTTAATAAAGTGTAGTGTGTCCCCGATATCACCTTTCAGAGTTTCATGCACTTTTAACCAAAATCATCTTTCAATCTCTTTCCATTGTCATTATTTTCCAATTTTTATTTGTTTTCTTTCTTGTCTTTTGAGCAATCTTTCTCAGCCTCACTTTTATCAATCATTTCTTAATTCATCACTTAGATTCTATAAGCCAAATGAGTTGATAATTCATTCAATTGTTAACAAATAAATTATTAGAGTGATAGGTGCTCCAATCTTGGTGAGTATCTCATATTTAAATCTTATTAGTAACTCTTTTGAAATTAAGAAGACAAAAACATTAATTTTGTTCTTAAACTTTACACTAATTGTTAATTTTATCCACAATATTTTTTTTAGTCAATTTCCTCTCTAATGTTTCATATTTTGGTTAATTTTATCTTTTACTCTTACTTTAGCCAAATATTAACGAAAGAATTTACGTGAGTAATGATATGTAATGTTAAATTGATAAAAAAAGAAATTCAAATCTTAACTCAGATTGAAAAATCGGATGCAGTATATCGTTGATTTATTGAAAGAAGTTAATTAAAAGATAAAATTGATCAAAATATAAAATATTAGGAACAAAATTAACTAAAAAAAATGGAAAATAAAATTAACAGTTAATATAAAAATAACGGACGAAACTTTTTGCCAAATAAAAATCATTGCACATAATTTTAAATAGTAAACACATAACTTCTCCTATTTCTTTTTTTAATTACATAATGATGAACATAGTGCATATTTTAATCTGAGGACAAAGAACTGTATACAATTGTTCAAAACAAGGAAGTGAAGAGTACGTTTCCTGCATCATTCAAAAAAAGGAAACTACAATTTACTTTGAAGTTTTTTTTCCTTGTGTAGAAATAAAGTGAAAAGTTTAAAATTTAATTTAGGCTAAAAATATCTTATTGGTCCCTTATCTATGGGATAGATTTCAAATTGGTCCCTTATCTTTCTTTTATTTCATATTGGTCCTATATGTTTCCATTATATTTCAAATTGATCCCAAAAATACAAAATGTTGCTATATCTCTCTTATTTCAAGCTTAAATGTGACAAATTCATAGCTACAAGTTTCTTCTGACGAATAGTTTGAAACCATCAACAAATAAGGTCAAATTGAATCTCAAAAGTGTGTAACTTATTTCACAGTCAAACAAGTGAAATTGACTATATCTTTCTTGTTTTAAGTTTGAATACGACAAATTTGAAACTATATGCTAACTCTTGAAGAGTTCTTTCTCTGCCCAACTAAGATCGCTAGAAAATGAGATTAAATCATGTTTTGAAATTATTTTTAGGATCAATTTGAAACATTATGGAAACATGTAGGACCAATTTTAAACAAATAAAATATAAGGGACCAATTTGAGACTTTGGCCTTTAATTTATTATTATTATTATTATTATTATTATTATTATTATTATTATTATTATTA
>QANZ01049841.1:22143-34838 GCA_003254925.1 Chamaecrista fasciculata | reverse complement strand
CCTATTGTCACACGATATTTTGGTCCTGGATTAGGCACGGGATTGTCATCCATAATCCAAACCACAACTTTCTGGATTCCCTGAGTTAGTCCCATTTCCTTGTGTGGCCACACATTCCTTAGACAGACTCATTGAGGGGCCCAGTTAAATATCTCTCATCTTAATGAGGGACAAAATCCCATCTTGGTAAACCACATTCCTCAGCACGGTAATCAACCAAACCCGTACCTAGCCCTTATGGCTACCCTGTTACGGGCAACGTTAGACTAGGCCAAAGTCTGACAACTACAATGCCGGAATAGTCGAGACCTCAGGTCTAAGGCTATCGTGACATGTGTACAGGAGAGGCTAGCTAATGACTAAACCCATGCAGGACTCTCCGGGTCGGTCCAGCAACTTGTAACCCCTTACTCATTACACCATGACTCTCGTAAAGCATCTAGTGCATGTATCTCTATACACCAAGGTCATGCTGGTCTTAGTTAATTTCAAGTTCCCACTCGAATGAGCGACCAGGGACAGTTTAGACTAATTATCTCATAATTAATCAGGGATTGTTATCATAGTAAACATGCTAATAATATGATAACGACTCAATTTATCATCCATAAATTAGTCAACCAGTATGTTCACACACATACAAAATGATTGGCCCTAGGGCACAATCTCCAACAGACTCCCACTTGCACTAGGTACAATCATTAATCAAACTGTTCCTACACTAGGAACATCCATTAATGTGTCCAATATCCATTGACATTACATGGCGTTCATGTAATACCCGTGCTTGGGATTTCATAAGAGGATCGACAAAATTATCCTCAACTGCTATCTTACATATCTTATCATCACCATCCCAAGGTGATAACGTCTGAGAGTATATATATATATATATATATATTTCACTGTCGAAACATCAGTGGGGACCCAGTCCCATTTNTTCATATCCACCATCCCATGGTGATAACGTCTGAGAGTATATATATATATATATATATTTCACTGTCGAAACATCAGTGGGGACCCAGTCCCATTTGGTGTCTTTCCTGTCTCCACAGGGTGACCACCAAAATTACCTCAGACACAAGTTTTACGGTTCGCGTCTCCACGCTACCAACCTTATGTTGTAGAATCAGTAATCGTGCTCTACTTGGAACCTCACGATGCTACCGTTCAGGAGAAATACGTATTCAAACTGCGATTTAAAACATCTTGGCTGGTTTGGAAAACGGGCACCTGTGTAACCAATTACACATTAGTTCCACCATAAACCAAGAATTCATCCTTAGTTCTTCTTAAGTACTAAAGGATGTTTTTGACAGCAGTCCAATGATCCTCACCAGGGTCTTGTTGGCACCGGCTCGTCACGCTTAGGGCAAACCATGATTCATCACTATGAATCACTTTTTGGAATCTCGCATACTGAACCCCTTCAGTATCTTATCCAAGTATGTTCAGTATCTTATCCAAGTATGTACACTGACTTAATTTAAGAAGCCTTCGAGATCTATCTCTATAGATCTTGATGCCTAGGATATAGGATGTTTCTCCTAAGTCTTTCATTGAGAATGATTTTCCCAAGCAAGATTCACAATCTAAAAGGTTGGAATATCATTTCCAATGAGTAATATGTCATCGACATATAGTACCAAGAACACAATCGTGCTCCCACTAACCTTCTTGTAAACACAAGGCTTGTCAGAGTTTTGTAAGAAGCCAAACTCTTTGACTACCTCATCAAAACAATGATAATAGCTTCTTGATAGGTGGTAGGCCCACCACGCTCCATGAGCAACACATCCTTGTTCTCAGTCACCAAAGATCCATATCCTTGAAGTCGAGAACGTGTTCTATCAGACCTTCGTGGTCCTTGTGTTACTAGAGGAGTTTCCACAACGCCTTGTGGCTCTTCTCTAGTTTCCGTTTGCGCCCCTAAAGTGTCTCGTGGATCTTGATCCTTTTCAAGATGTATCTTACTCTCACTGTTTCTTTTGGAAACAAAATCCTTTCTAAAAGGAATCCACTTCTGACTACAAACACTTTGTTGTCAGATGGGTAGTAGACTTAATACCCCCTTGTTTCCTTGGGGTATCCCACAAATAAACACTTGAGGGTTTTTGGGAGATAGTTTATCGTTAGGCTGTTGCTTAACATAAACTTCACATCCCCAAATCTTGAGGTAAGACTAAATGGGCCTCTTCCCATTCCATATCTCATATGGTGTCTTCTCAACTGCCTTAGACGGAACACGGTTAGGTGTGAAACCAGCAGTTTCTAAAGCATGCCCCTAAAAGGATGGCGGAAGATCAGTTTGACTCATCATAGATCGAACCATATCTCATAAAGTTTGATTCCTCCTTTCAGAAACACCATTCCTCTGTGGAGTTCCAGGAGGAGTAAGTTGTGGGACTATCCCACATCTCCTAAGATGATCAATAAATTCTTGACTCAAATACTCGCCTCCTCGATCGGATCGAAGGACTTTGATTTTCTTGTCAAGTTGGTTCTCTAGTTCATTTTGAAATCTTTTGAACATTTCAAAAGACTCTGACTTGTATTTCATTAGGTAGACATAGTCAAACCTACTAAAGTCGTCAGTGAACGTAACTAAGTACGAGTAACTACCTCTAGCTTGAGTACTCATGGGTCCACATAGATCACTATGTATGATCCCCAATAAGTCGGACGCTCTCTCATTGTGGCCAGTCAGGGGTGCCCTTGTCATTTTTCCAAGTAAGAAAGACTCGCAAGCATCATATGATTCGAAATCAAACGAGCTTAGAAGTCCATCTTTATGGAGCTTCTCTAGGCGTTTCTCATTTATATGGCCCTAATGACAGTGCCAAAGGTCTGTAGGATTAGATTCTCTAATCTTAATCCTTTTCCGTATCAAAGTTATAAATATTGTTATCGCGTTGTTGTTCCAATTTTAAGATGCAATGATTATCAAATAAACATTATCTATATAAATTGAACTCCTTTCATTACAGTTAACACATGTAAAAACTTCCTTATCCAATAACAAAGAGAAACATTGTTTGAACTTAAAGAAAGTACATAATAACAATGAATAAGCCCAGAGGGCAAAACAAGCTCGCATGTTCCTACAGCAATAGCAGCAACCCTTGCTCCATCGCCTTCACGCAAGTTCATCTCGCTTCTGTTCAGCTTTCTATTGTCTCTAAGACCCTGCACATCAAATGTGAGAACCACGTGCTGTATCTAATACCCAAGTGGTTAAGTAGAAAAAGACTCTTATAACAAAGATACCTGAAGTAGAGGCCTTATCGCCTTTCTTCTGTTGCTTTAGATCTTCCATATACAATTTGCAATTCCTCTTCCAGTGTCCTGGCTTTTGACAGAAAAAGCAAATTGCATCCTTTGCGAGCTTTGCCTTCTTGGCAGGTTGTGGATTGGGCTTGGCTACCCTGTTACGGGCAACGCTAGACTAGGCCAAAGTCTGACAACTACAACGCTGGAATAGTCGAGACCTCAGGTCTAAGGCTATCGTGATAGGTGTACAAGAGAGGCTAGCTAATGACTAAACCCATGCGGGACTCTCCGGGTCGGTCCAGCAACTTGTAACCGCTTACTCATTGCAGCATGACTCTCGTAAAGCATCTAGTGCATGTATCTCTATACACCGAGGTCTTGTTGGTCTTAGTTCATTTCAAGTTCCCACTCGAATGAGCGACCAGGGACAGTTTAGACTAATTATCTCATAATTAATCAGGGATTGTTATCATAGTAAACATGCTAATAATATGATAACGACTCAATTTATCATCCATAAATTAGTCAACCAGTATGTTCACACACATACAAAATGATTGGTCCTAGGGCACAATCTCCAACACAAAATTCCTTATTGATCAACCACATTCCTCAGCACGACAAACAACTAAACCCATACCTAGCTTGTATGGCTATCCTGTTACGGGCAACGTTGGACTAGGCCAAAGTTCAGCATCTACAACGCCGAAATAATGAAGACCTCAGGTCTAAGGGCATCGTGACAGGTGTACAGGAGAGACTAGCTCATGACTAAACCCATGCAGGACTCTCCGGGTCGGTCCAACAACTTGTAACCCATTACATAATTGCACCATGACTCTCGAGAAGTATCACATGCATGTATCTCTATACACCGAAGTCATGCTGGTCTTAGTTCATTCACGTTCCCACGTGAATAATCGACTAGGGACAGTTTAGAATAATTATCACATAATTAATCAAGGATTGTTATCATAGTAAACATGCTAATTATATGATAACGACATAATTTATCATTCATAAATTAGTCAAACAATATGTTCATACATATAAAATGATTGGCCCTAGTGCACAATTCCCATCAAACTCCCACTTGCACTAGGTACAATCATTAATCCAATTGTTCCTACACTAGGTACATTGATCAATGTGTCTAATCCCCATCGACGTTACATGGCGTTCATGTATGACCCGTGCAAGAGGTTTCGTAAGAGGATCGAAAACATTATCCTCGCCTGCTACTTTACATATCTTGACATCATCTCTGTCAATCATCTCTCTAACAAGGTGATAACGTCTGAGTATATGTTTAGTTCTTTGGTGGGACCGGGGCTCCTTGGCTTGTGCAATAGCACCACTATTGTCACAATACAAGGTTATAGGATCAGTAATGGTCGGAACCACACCAAGCTCAGCAATGAACTTCCTAATCCATACAACCTCCTTCGCTGCATCTGATGCTGCTATATACTCAGCCTCCATTGTAGAATCAGCAATCGTGATCTGCTTTGAACTTTTCCAACTCACGCTGCCACCGTTCAGGAGCAACACGTATCCAGATTGCGATTTAAAATCATCTTGGTCGGTTTGAAAACTGGAATCTGTGTAACCAATTACAGATAGCTCTTCATCAGTTCCACCATAAATCAAGAATTCATCCTTAGTCCTTCTCAAGTACTTAAGGATGTTTTTGAAAACGGTCCAAAATGATCCTCATGTTGGAGATTGTGCCCTAGGGCCAATCATTTTATGTAAAATGTTATGAACATTTGGATTAATTTATGGAGATAAATTAATGGTTATCATATTATTAGCATGTTTACTATGATAGCGTCCATGATTAATTATGTGATAATTAATCTAAATCTGTCCTTGGTCGATTGTTTTCGTGGGAGCGAAAATGAACTAAGACCAGCATGACCTCGGTGCATAGAGATGCATGCACTAGATGCTGGAACGAGAGTCATGGTGCAATTATGTAAAGGGTTATAAATTGCTGGACTGACCCGGAGAGTCCTGCATGGGTTTAGTCATCAGCTTGCCTCTCCTGTACGCCTGTCACGACACCTTAGACCTGAGGTCATCATTATTCCGGTGTTGCAGTTGTCAGACTTTGGCCTAGTCTAACGTTGCCTGTAGCAGGGTAGCCATAAGGGCTAGGTACAGGTTTGGTTGATTGCCGTGCTGAGGAATGTGGATTGACCAAGATGGGATTTTGTCCCTCATTAAATGGGAGATATCTAACTGGCGTCCTCGATGAGTCTGTCCAAGGAAAAGAGTGGCCACTCAGGAAATTGTGACTTACTTAGGAAATCGAGAAAGTTGTGGTTTGGATTATGGATGACTTTCCTATGCCTAATCCATGACCAAGATATCGTGTGACAATAGGGTCTATGACAAGGTGGTACTAAGGTTAAGTCGGTTTTGGTAAAAACGATAACTCACGTGTTTTGGGTAGTCGTGATGGCTTGCTAGAGTCCGCTCACGACTTGTAGGTCATAGAGATGGCTTGCTGCCAACTTCACGTGAGGCCTACTGGGTCACACATGAGCAGGATCAGGACACCGCTTAAAGGGACACGAATTAGGGTTAATTCGTGGGTCACTCCGGTGACACAATTTAAGACATAGCGAAATGTCTGGGACATTAAGTCTTGTCTTAAATAATCTACAGTTGTGAAATATTTAAATTTGTGGGACAAGTTTAAATATAATAATTGTTAAATAGTTAATAGGGATTAATTATTTACAATTATAATATTAGGAAATAATAAATCAGATAATATTCCTAAAAGTTAGGGGATTATTGATTTATAAAATTCCCCAATAATTGTTTGAGGGTGGCGCCTTATTTTGTGGCATTTAGATTAATAAAATTGTTTTATTAATTTAAATCATGAGTTTGAATTCAAAAGATTTGATGAAGATATCAAAAGATTTGAATCTTAACTCATGATCTTTGGAAAATCATGACTTCCTAATTGTTAGGAATGATTTTGATTTATAAAATTCCAAAGGAATTTAGAGGCATATGGCGCATGGCATAGGTGGGTCCCAAGGGAAGATTTGATCTTCCATTTGATTCCCTAAGATTACGATTTGAATTTAAATTAAATATTAGGGTAATATTTTAATTGGAAATTCAATTCATGTAGTCATAATATTATAATTTAGAATTATAATAATGCTCTAAATATAATTATTAAAACCCTAGGGCTAGGTGCCTAAGGTGAGATAGAATTCATTTTTGTGATTTTGGTCTTCCTCCTTGTAGAGAGAGAAAGAGAAATCGCCACTTCCAACCCTAGAGTGAGAAAAATCGATTTTGCCTAAGGAATTAGGGTTTTGTGAGAAGGAAAAACAAGAAAGAGTTCTTGTGGTTTTCTTCTCAGCTTGCGCCACCTTGTCCTTTGATTCAAGAAGGAGTTCTTGAATTCAAAACACTGTAGATTGGTCCCTGGTTCTTTTGGAAGAAAAGAACGGAAGGCTAGCACCTTGGTGCCCGGAAAACTGTTCGTGTGGATCACCAGCGGAGGAAGGACGCACGACGTGGAGTTCTAGCAAACGCCC
The DNA here is from genome assembly GCA_003254925.1 of Chamaecrista fasciculata. Classification (NCBI taxonomy): domain Eukaryota; kingdom Viridiplantae; phylum Streptophyta; class Magnoliopsida; order Fabales; family Fabaceae; genus Chamaecrista; species Chamaecrista fasciculata. Next base: position 27,996 of record QANZ01049841.1, on the reverse strand, counting down.
CGTACAACCAAACCGATTGGAACTCGTGAGGTATACCACTATCTTAACAGGTTTTAAATTCAACTAGCGGATCCGTTCTGGAATTTTTGGCCTGACGCGTTTAAATTTTATTTTATATTTCTTGCTTCCGCTGCGTTTGGCGCCTTAAATTCCCAGCAGTGGTATCAGAGCCACGCTAGTCCTTGGATTTAAAACTTTTTATGTGTACATATGATGTATGATATGTGTGTTTACCGCTTTCAATCACATGTTTGGTTTTACAAAAATCCACCGAACGTTTTTATTAAAAACTCAATCTACGAAAAAAGGGTGCAAATTATATGTATGTGATACATATGGAATCGATAGGATCGATTGGAAAAATTTTCTTGAACTCTAAGGCCAAAATCGAAAATCCCTATATAATTATAATTTAAAGTTTTGTAATTATAATATTATAGAGATGGCTGAAAATTTATTAAAATTATGAATTTTAAAATTTTTGGGTCAATAATTTAAATTCTTGAATATTATTTGCTGAATTTTATAATTATTGATAGTAGGCCTATTTTCAAGAAAGGCATGTTAAAATTGCACAGACCCTAAAATGAACACATTTTAAAAATGGTTTTTGATATGTGTTGTTGTATGCCGTGTTTGACATAATTGTATGAATTGTTCATATTTGAATTGTGTGGTGTTGGATATGGCTCTAGGGTTTTTGGTAAATACGGCCTGCGTGTCGTCTCCCTCTACTCTATTGTAATTTTACTTTCAGTTTATACCTCAATGTAACTGGGGTTTATTCTCTTGTAATTTTATTTTTCTTTTTAGAAAAATTCTCTCATTGGGTTGAGAGAATTATAGGGTAGATGGGCCATATCTAAACACGGTATATGTTTTTACATTTAGTTTGTATGTGATGCGCTAGATGTATGTTTAGGGTGCAAAATTTTAACATGCTAATTTTTAATTTTACGCTACAACCACGTATACGATACGAGCGTGGGATTTTGTATATGATACAAAATCCGGGCACATGTTTATATGTATATGATATATGGGGAAGTAAACTTGTGGCATGACTCGTTTGATATTAAAAGGAGTTTTGAAATTAAACTATAAAACGGAACCTTTTAAATTCAAACCCTTTTAGAAAATCTTAAGTTTTAATGTCGTCGGTAAAACGCCCTGTCAAAATCTTGTTCATCGTGGAGCGGTGATCGCCTACGCGACACGTATCTGCCTTGACCTTGAGGAGACACGGGTGAATGGGAGTTTCAACGCGACACCCATTGAAATCTGGGTTCTTTGAATGCGGTGATCGCCTACGCGACACGTTTTTCAGTTGGGCCTTGATGATATGGGGTTGGGCTTTGGCTTCGCTGTTTTGAACCTAGCCATTCACATGTTTTATCGTGTGACTTAATGGGGTTATCAAAACGGTTTTGGACCCCAAGGCATTAGATGGGATATACATGCCATAATAAGTATCATATGATGATACAGTCCCATAAGGATCTAAGAGTCACATGAGATGTGATTGGTAAGGAGTTACCTACCTAAATAGCCAAAGGGTGCATGATCGCCTACGCGACGATAAACTTTGGTGAAATATGGGTCTTAGCCACTAATAATAAATTTTACTGGGTTTTATAAAATGGTGGATATTTATTTTTACTGCTGATTAAACTTTTCATTTCTAAATTGTAGAATCAAATGGCAACAAATGTTCCAACACTATCACTACGATCTATCCTTGAGAAGGACAAGTTGACTGGGACTAACTTTCTCGACTGGTACCGAAATCTGAGAATTGTTCTCACCCAGGAGAGAAAGCTCTTTGTCCTGGAAAACCCCATCCCTGAACAGCCTGTTGCAAACGCTCCAAAAGCACAGAGAGATGCTTACGAGAAGCATCAAAGTGACTCTGTGGACGTTGCCTGTCTTATGCTGGTTACCATGGTTCCCGAGATCCAAAAGAACTTGGAGAACATGGGTGCATATGAGATGATAACACATCTCAGGGAAATGTTCCAAGTACAGGCAAGGCAAGAGAGGTTTGAGACTGCAAAGGCTCTTTACTCTTGCAAGATGGCAGAAGGTGGATCTGTGAGTGCCCACGTCTTGAAGATGAGGGGGTATATAGATCACCTTGCTAGGCTGGGATTTCCCATTCTGCTAGAGCTAGCGACGGATTTGATCCTTAATTCGCTACCTAGAAGTTATGACCAGTTCGTCTTAAACTTTAACATGAATGGCATGGAGAAATCCGTATCTGAACTGCATGGGATGCTAAAGACTACTGAGGCATCTACAAAGAAGGCGCCTAGCACTGTCTTGTTAGTTCAGAACAAGGGAAAGGGGAAGGGAAAAGGAAAGAGGAAAGGAGATGTCGAGGTTGGTGGGACCAAGCCTGCGGCTAAGCCTAACCCACCGCCTGCCAAGATGGCAAAGCCCACCAAGGATGCAGTTTGTTTCTTCTGCCAGAAGCCTGGACACTGGAAGAGGAATTGCAAGCTGTACATGGAAGATCTGAAGAAGAAGAAGAGCGAAGCCTCTACTTCAGGTATCTATGTTATAGGCGTTCACTTGTCTACTCCTACCACTTGGCTATTGGATACTGCTTGTGGTTCTCACATATGTACTAATGTGCAGGGGTTGAGAGGAAGTAGAAAGCTGAGCAGAGGCGAGGTGGACCTACGAGTAGGCAATGGTGCAAGGGTTGCTGCTGTTGCTGTAGGAACATACGAGCTAGTTTTGCCCACTGGGCTTGTTTTGTTATTAAACAATTGATATTATGTTCCATCCTTGAGTTCTAACATTATATCACTTTCTTATTTGGATAAGGAAGGATTTGTTTGTGTGAATGAGAATGGAAAATGTTCAAATTACAAAGATAATGTGTTATAATGTTATGGAGATCTGCACGATAACCACTATATCTAATCCTACATACCTTTGGCATTGTCGTTTAGGGCATATAAACGAGAAAGGCCTAGAGAAGCTCCATAGAGATGGACTTGTAAGCTCATTTGATTTCGAATCATATGATGCTTGCGAATCTTGTCTACTTGGTAAGATGACAAAGGAGCCCTTTACTGGTCACAGTGAGAGGGCATCTGACTTGTTGGGGATCATACATAGTGATGTATGTGGACCCATGAGTATCCATGCTAGAGGAGGTTACTCCTACTTCATTACGTTTACTGACGACTTTAGTAGGTATGGCTATGTCTACCTAATGAAGCACAAGTCAGAGTCTTTTGAAATGTTCAAGAGATTTCAAAATGAAGTTGAGAACCAACTTGACAAGAAAATTAAGATCCTTCGATCTGATCGAGGAGGCGAATATTTGAGTCAAGAATTCATTGATCATCTTAGTAGTTGTGGGATAGTCTCACAACTTACTCCTCCTGGAACCCCACAGTGGAATGGTGTGTCTGAGAGGAGAAATCGAACTCTATTGGATATGGTTCGATCTATGATGAGTCAAACTAATCTTCCGCATCCTTTTGGGGATATGCTTTGGAAGCTGCCGCGTTCACACTTAACCGTGTTCCGTCTAAGGCAGTTGAGAAGACACCATATGAGATATGGAGTGGGAAGAGTCCCATTTTGTCTTACCTCAAGGTTTGGGGATGTGAGGTTTACGTTAAGCAACAAGCTAACGACAAACTGTCTCCCAAATCCCTCAAGTGTCTGTTTGTGGGATACCCCAAGGAAACGAGGGGGTATTATGTCTACTGCCCAACTGACAACAAAGTGTTTGTAGTCAGGAGTGGGTTGAAGCCACAAGATGATCCCCAACAGAGGCGCAGACAGAAACTGGAGAAGAACCACAAGATGTTGTGGAAGCTTCTCCAATGACACAAGGACCACGAAGGTCTGATAGGACACGTTTTCAGCCTGAGAGATATGGATTTCTGGTGACTAAAAACAAGGATGTGTTGCTCACGGAGCGTGGTGAACCCACCACCTATCAAGAGACCATCTTAGATCCCAACTCTGAGAAATGGGTTGAAGCCATGAAAGCTGAGATGAAATCCATGTATGACAATGAGGTATGGACCTTGGTCGCTCCACCCGAAGGGGTATAGCCCGTAGGGTGCAAGTGGGTTTTCAAAGAGAAAATAGACATGGATGGCAATGTCAATTGACGGGTCGGGTCGGGTATAACAGATTGAGTTTCCAAGAGGTTGGTTAGCGGTGGGGATTCCCGACCCGTCGCCATTTTCGTCTTCNACGAAACGTTTTCGCCTGTTGCAATGGCCAAGTCCATTAGGATCCTCCTTGCCATAGCCGCATATTATGACTATGAGATATGGCAAATGGATGTCAAAACAGCGAAATTGAAACATAAACCGTGAAAATTAAAGATAATAAATAAAAAAAAGACTTTGTATGAAAGTCCCCACAGTCGGCGCCAGTGATGAACTAGGTTCTGGCCGGGGGTCATTACCTGGTTCAGATGAGGCAACTCTGGGTTCAAGGTTACCTGCAAGACAATGAACGCACAGGGTGGCCCTGCGATTCACCTCTGATGCTTAAGTTAGTAGGGTTATGAGCTCGATAATCTCAATTGACTGAGTAGAGAGCGTACCTTTTTCCAGTGTGAAGGGTTAACCTTTTATACTGGCTGAGGGTGATTTGGCGTTATCTTGCCATAAATGCTTGGATGCTTGATTGTGATCCTAGCTGATCTGATTGTGATCCTTGGCTCCCACGTAATTTCCTTTTCTGTGAAAGGTGCCTTGATGGCTAAGGCGTTATCAAGGGAAAGGATCTCTGAGTAATTTGCCTTGATTGACAGCAGATCTTGATCGATCCTTAATTGACTCCTGATTGATTCAGGGAATGTTTCCTTATTTGTTGGTGCGTGGGCGCCCACACCCTTTGTGATTGTGGGCGTCCACATCTGATGGTGAGATACAGGGCGTTCATGCCTATGTGATTTATCTGGTGGGTTTGTAGCCTGCTGGATCAAGGGCATGCTCTGCCATTTGGGCCTCCTAATTATTAGGCCTATTAACAGTAAGTTTGCCATTTTTGTGTTGGTTTTCACTGAAACATATCTCTGCAAAATAATATGACAATTTTTTCATGTGATGTGATATTCAACCAAACTCTGTTAAAGGCCTTACCTTCATATATATTCGGGGTACATTGGACAATCTATTTGACCTGTTTTGATGATTTTTTTTTTGTCGCATGATGGATTTGATAATTAAATTTAGACCAAAGTGTACTTTTGGTCCTTTGTCTTTTGCTCAAGTCTCGATTTGGTCCCATATATTTTTTTGTTCACTTTTAGTCTTTATATCTTTTGGTCATGTGTAAAATTGAGCACATATCTTTTTTTTTTTTTGAAGATTTGATCACATATCCCACAATGTAAAATCTTTTACAAAGATATAAGAGCAATTTTGCAACATGACCAAAAATTATGAGACTAATTAAGCAATCAAACCAAAATATATATGAGACCAAAAGTGCAACAAAAAAGATACGAGAATAAATTCAGACATTAGCAAAAGATATAAAACCAAAAGTGCAATAATAAAAGGATACGAAACCAAATCGAGATAGGCCAAAGTCTTATTTTGGTCCCCCAGTTATGCTCCTTGTTCCAAATAGGTCCCCCAATTATTTTTTGTTCCATATTGGTCCCCCAGTTATGCAAAACTTGAAAAAGTTGGTCCCTCTAACGTTTTCCATCCATTTTTCCGTTAAAAAAAGAGGAAAAATAAACTTTCATCCCCAAAAGTTTTATTTTCTTATATTAAGGTCCTTTTCTTTTTATAATAGGATCAAAACGTAAGAAAAGAAAGTAAATTAAGATTTTAAGTGAATTTACCCAAAAAATACAAAAAA
>QANZ01049841.1:4980-21820 GCA_003254925.1 Chamaecrista fasciculata | reverse complement strand
GAGAGAGAGAGAGAGATTTTTTGTATTTTTTGGGTAAATTCACTTAAAATCTTAATTTACTTTCTTTTCTTACGTTTTGATCCTTTTATAAAAAGAAAAGGACCTTAATATAATAAAATAAAACTTTTGGGGATGAAAGTTTATTTTTCCTCTTTTTTTAACGGAAAAATGAATGGAAAACGTTAGAGGGACCAACTTTTTCAAGTTTTGCATAACTGGGGGACCAATATGGAACAAAAAATAACTGGGGGACCTATTTGGAACAAGTAACTGGGGGACCAAAATAGGACTTTGGCCAATCGAGATATAAGAAAAAGATATGGGACCGAAAATGGATTTTCAGCTTAAATTTATTATTCTATTTTCTTTCCTCACCAATTACTATACTGTCATTTATTAGCACGCGTCATTAATCATACTATAAGACAATATATTTTATTATAATATTTTTATAATTTATAAAAATTTTGGTAAGTAATTTTCTATATTCACATTATGATATTGGCTCTAAAATTTATTTACTTTCAACTAATTCATCTAACATACATAAATTTACTACTTTCTATATAATGTATTTATATTTTTGGTCGAATGCTTAAATTGGTCATATATCTTTTCTTCAAAGTTCATTTTGGTCATTTATCTTTTAAAATTAAACATTCAAATTGGTCATATATATTTCTATAATAGTTTACTTTCCTCTCAATCTACTGAATATGGTCGTATCTCTCATAACAAATTCGAATGTAATAAGTTCAAACTTACTAGTTAATTACTTTTTAGGCAAAAGACTTGTTGGTGCCCCTAACGTTTGGGGTCAGTTTCAGACTTTCAGTTATGCGCCAACGTTTATTTTGTGTCAGTTATGCCCCCAACATTGTACATTGGTGTCAATTATACCCTAACCTCAATTTTTTGGGGCCAAAGTCCTATTTTGGTCACTCAAGTTTGCTCAAAGTTCCGTTTTGGTTCCTCGGCTAAAAAAATCATCATCTTCACCACCACCACCACGACCATCGAAAGCACTGTTCACCCGCCGGAAAAACTCCATTTTTGCACCATCTGAGCTCTGTTTTATTCATCTCTTTCTTGGGTTTTGATTACAGGACACCATACAATCAATTTCATGTATTAATTTCTAAAATTGAACTCAAAAACACACAAAAGGCGAAGAATACAAACCAAAACAGAGTTTGAAGAAAAAGCTCGGTTTTTGCTCAATCGCGCGTGTATGTTTCTTGAAATCGTGCATGTTTGAAGAAAAAGCTCGATTTTCTGAGTTTTTCAAAACGGTCTAGTTAGGATTCGTTTTGGTCCGTGTTCTTTGCCTTTTTGTGTGTTTTTTACTTCAATCTTAGAAATTAATACATGAAATCGATTGTATGGTGTCATGTAATCAAAAACCATGAAAGAGATGAACAAAACGGAGCTCAGGATGGTGCGAAAATGGAGTTTTTCTGGCGGGTGGACAGTGCTTCCAATGATGGTGGTGGTGGTAGTAATGAAGATGATGATTCTTTGAGCTCAAGGATCAAAATGGAACTTTGAGCAAACTTGACGGACCAAAATAGGACTTTGGCCCAAAAATACATTGAGGTTAGGGTATAATTGACACCAATGTGAAAGTTGGGGGTATAACTGACACAAAACAAATGTTGGGAGGCATAACTGAAACTAACCCAAAACGTTAAGTATTAGCAGCTCATTTGTATACATTTTTCTAACCCAAATACCTCATTTTGAAGGTCACACAATCCAATTGGTGTTACAATTCTTAGCTTTTAATTTTCTAGTTTCCTTTACTTTGTTTTCTCCTAAGTTGCTTGCTTTTGTGCTGTTATGCCCATAGTACTGCAGGTAAATATTTTAACCAAGATATTAATTTGAAGATCTAATCACAAGAAGCCACTTGTCCATTCAATTTGCCAGAAGAATTCTGATTTTATTAAGGATAGCACGTGTGGAAGGCATGTGTGAAGGGTTTAAGTGAATTAGGGTGAATATGCAAGAGGCAGAAAAGGGGAGACGCATGAGGCAGCTAGTGAGAAGCACACAACAACCATCTTCTTTCTCTCTTCAGATTTGATAGTTTTCTTCTTTCTCTTAGTTGTAATTTTGTAGTAGTTATCTAGCTAGGTTGTGTAAAGATATGGAGTTGATTATGTTATGAGACTATATTTTTGAGTTTAATGAAATTCTACTTTTCTTAAGTTTTGATTCTTTCTCTGATTTTAATTATGATTCTCTTGAATGGATTATGTTAGAGGGCTCCTAATTTTTTTTTATTCTTGTTGAATCTTGTTATCTAGGCTCAAATTCGTAATTGTTTGATGTTTAGAGTAGTGACATATGCTTTGAAAGTAGATTTGCTTCATTTTTGTTTTCAAAGTATGAGAAGGAATCTCTAGTTTAGCTACCCTACCACCACTGAGACCTAGCTGAATTTGGCTTAGTTCATCTCTTGTTTTGATTGTTCTTGAACTTGAGAGTCATTTGCTTAAGAGTTTGAGGCATATGAAGATAGGACGTTTCCGACTTCTGATTTTTGTGAGATATTTTTCTATCATGCTAAGTGAACTTGAGAGAGTAGAATATTTTGTCAATGATTAACTAATGAGACTCCATTTCAATACACAACCTGGTTAGGCGTTTATATAATTCAGTTTCTTAAATATGTTTTATTGCTATTTAGTTCATTAAACTTTGATATCAATTTGGTCCTTATTTTCATTCACTTGCATTTTTCATTTCTTTAAATTCAGTTTGCAATCTCCACTTCTTTCTTGATCATTTAATTGAACTTAGAATTAGACATCTTTCCCTGTGGATTCGACCCTACCCTCAATTGCTAAAATTTAGGAAAATATAAAGAAAGTAGGATTTAATTTGTAATTTACCCTTATTTTATATATCCAATGATCTCTTCTATTCTTATTATGTCTATATTAAAGTTTTGTTAATACAATAATACATATATATTAGGCATCTATGGTTAATAAGTATGAATTATTGTTATAAATAGAATCTATTGAAAAACCCATTTTATGTAATTATAACTAAATAAGTGATAATTGTAACTTTTTCTTGTAAATAATCATGTGTAAACGTACAGTTGCAACTTTTCAGTTTACCAAATTTCTTTCATTTAGATAGACCAATTTGTACCTTATCAATTACAAGGTTACAACATTGTTCATTATATATAATACATAATTGTTTTTATGAGGATAAAAATGAAACTAAAAATAGCTTTTATGACCAAATTGAAACTTACCCCATAGTTTGAGGACCAAAAATGAGATTTTAACCTTAGTGGAAACCAATGGCTAAAATATAAGAGAAATCAATGGCTATGATGCAATAAAAACTGACGATTGAGATACATTAGAAATCGATGCTTAAGATTATGTCACGTCAGCATTTTCCATTAAAGTCAACGGAACAAAACCATAAGTACTCTAGTTGCTTAACAAGCGAGAAGCTTAGGGCCTTAAGTGAAACTGGAAAAACCACACAACACCAATATAAGAATCAGACATACCATGAGTACCTAATCTGTAATTTACCCTCGTAATTATGTAGTTATATTATCTATAATATACATACCTAGATACACCTCTAGTAGGAAACGAAGGAAACCTTTGCTAAAATAAGTTGAAGGAAGAGAGTCTAGATTGTTTCATGATCTTAAAAAAGACTTCAATATGAAAGATGACTAAATTTCCTTAGCGACCCGACTTATTCTTGGTCAAAACTAGAGTCTAAATACATATATTATGGTATAATGTACATATACAGTTTTTCTTAGTATATATTGTTGATGGTAAACTTATGTATACTAAGCAAAACTATATATGCCGATTATACCATAATATATGTATCTAGACTCTAGTTTTGACCAAGAATAAGTTGGGTCACAGAGGGCACTCAATCCTCTTTCATATGAAGTCTTTTCTAAGATTATGAAACGATTTAAACCCTTGTCCCTCAACTTATTCCAACACAACCTTCCTTCGTTTCCGGTCAAAGCCATAGCTAGATATGTATATTATAAATAATATAACTACATAGTTATAACTTAGTATATCATTGCAATAAAATCACAGCACATATATTTGAATATAAGGAAATATTATAATACTAATTCTTGATCTTAATAAGAAAGTTAGTCTTCCATATCTAAGTTATTCATACTTCAAGATGTTTATCATGCAAAGTTTTGAAAGAGTGAGAGAGTAAGAACATGAGAATAGTGAAAATACTTGTACATTTCTCAAAGTGAAATTACAAGATATACAAGCTAATGTGGTTGTTTTTTCATCATGAACCTCCACTTCTCTATATAGTCTACAACTTACCATAACAACTTACCATAGTTACATTACGCTAGTTATTTTTACAAATTATTTACATAACCATAGTTAATTTAAAACTTTTTTTTATCTTTGTCATGACTCCTCCTTATCTTGTAATAGGATCTCTTCTTGACTTGTCTTGTCATATTGTTGATTCTTTTAGCTATTTTATGGGCTTTTTTTACGACTTTCATATTTTCACGTATCTTCAAATACTTCCATATTTTCTCATCTTATTTTCACATTTACTTTTACATTAATACTTCTACTATTTACTTGTCCTTCATTTGTATTTTTTTTTTTTGGTCTAGTCATGTCAATACTTTGTATGTTCTTATCTGCTGAGCTTTCTCCTTTTTCAAATTGGTCCTTCATCTATTTCGGGTTCTTTATAATCTTGTCTCTTATTTGAATTATGGACACAATATTTATAGTGATGATCTTCATATTCTCTGTAACTTAGTAGGTATTCATCTTTGTATAGTCTGAGTGATGCATTTGATTTCTTTTTATTTTTTCTGTCCATGTTTTGAATAGTCTTGAATTCTTATTACTATTTCCAATAGAATACATACATGTATTAGGACCTCCATAATATGCCCATTAGATTTCTTTGGCATTAATAGTCCTCTCTATTTCTTCATAGATAATTTTTATTCCTTGAGCTCGGTGACCGGACCCGTCGATAAGTGGTCAAAATATCAGAATTAAATGTACTATAGAGATGTAATCTAAGTTGATCTCTCGAGGAATTTCTAGTAGTTTAATAGCGGGCAATGTTGAATTTTTACTTATTGGGTAAAAGTTACAGAGAATGTTCTAACACCCAAGACAGAAATTGAATTAAGCAATAAATATTTTTGTTATTTTTTGACTAAGAGAACTAAAATGAAATTAATAATAATAAATGAGTTAAACAACCACTAAGAGAAAGGCACCTGATGGAGCATATGGATCAAGTAATCATCACTATATAAAATTATCTTACATTAATCATTCTAAGATAGTCACTAATCAAGCAACTTAGATTAACAAACTTTTCATGAAAGCATCACAAACAAGACAAATTCATAACAAGACATGAAAACCTCATTTAATTGATGATAAATTGATGGGTAAATTACACTTTGGTACCTGTGGTTTGAAATTTGACACTTTGGTACCCTGTGGTATTCTCCATTAACACTTTGGTACCCTTTGGAGCTATTTTGTAATTTTAACCATAACAAATTTTACACAAGTTACATATTGACCCCAAAAAAATTTCATAAAATGACAAATAGGTCCCTGGATACATATTATCTACTATCTAGGGACTAAAATGAAAACTTTAAAAAAAATTGGGGTCAATCTGTAATTTTTGCAAAATTTGTTTTGGTTAAAATTACAAAATATCTCCAAAAGGTACCAAAGTGTTAATGGAGAATATCACAGGGTACCAAAGGGAAATAGGGTCAAACCACAGGGTGTCACAATCTCTATAACAATCACTATTATTAGAGCTAATACATCAATAATTATAACCAAACTAGCATTCACTTAAAGGGTTATAATCAAGATGAATATGAAAGAATAAAGTTCAAACTCTCAATCTAAAGAATAGAATAACAATAACAATCAGGTTCCAATTCAAAACCAAGAAATAGAAACAAGAAAGAATCCTAATCCGAATGTGAGAAAACTCCCTGGATGAAGCTCCAAGCTCATGCTTTAATCCATTGCTCCTCCGAGTTGAGGAGTTTAGCTACTCATGGTGCAGATAATCACAACAACAAGCTTCGATCCTGACTGAACCATCAAAGCACCAAGAAAGTTTCAAAAAGATGAAGAATGGTGGAAGGCAGTGGCAGAATCAANTTTTTTCTCCCAATTTGTGAAGTAGACAACATGAACTAGGAAGAAAATTGAAAAGTCATTATTTAATATTACAATTAATTTAAATGTCCTAATGTTCATTTTGGTCCTTTATATTTCAAAATGTTCAAATTGGTCCTAAATGTTGGCAAAATGTTTCATTTTGGTTCTCATATATTAAATTTAGTCATATTTTTCTTGTATCTCATTTCAAGTTCAAAGTACTTGTTAAAAGTAACTCATAGCTCTGAATTCGTCGTGTTCAAACTTGAAATGAGAGAGATATCATCAATTTTGATTGTATGACTATGAAATGAACGGTCTACTTTCATAATCGATTTGAACTCATTTATTGACAGCCCCGATTAGATAGAGAAAAAAAATTTTTAGAACAATATATAGCTCTAAATTCATCACATTCGTACTTGAAACGAGAGAAATATGATCATACTCAATAGTTTGGGACCAAAATAAAACATTTTGCCTAATATTTAGGACCAATTTGAACATTTTGAAACATAAAAAACCAAAATGAATATTAAGACACATATTTAGGACTAAAATGACCTTTAACAAAAAAAATATTGGCCCCCGCCAACCAAAAATCCTGACTCCGCCACTGGTGGAAGGTGATGATGAACAAAATGATAGACGGCTTTCTAGGGTTTCTAACCTTCGAAAATTGCCCTAGGGATGGAAGATATATGATTTTCATATCATCCCCAATTAGAACGAACCAAATCCATCAAGAAACGGGCTTGGGCCTGATAATTAAAAATACTATGCAGGAACTACCGCAGGTTCGCCCGTTATGTGTAAACTGCCAAAGTTCTCAATTTGCACCAAATAATTCTGATTTAGTCCTTGACTCATTTTCTTGTATCCTTGGCTCTTCCTTGAGATTTCCAATGCTTCGAACTTCATTCAAACCTATCAAAGACACAAAAAACTATATGAACTCTCAAGATCAAGGTTTTTATAAAATCGGAGGCCATTGAACCGGGCGAAGTAGCGGTTCAAGGTTCAATGGTCCAACCGGGGTCGGAACGTTAATAATTAAATAAAGGCAAAACACCCTTTCGTGCCCCTAACATTTGCGATGATTTTCAGTTATGCCCCTAACGTTTCATTTGTGTCACTCGTGCCCCTAATGTGAAACGTTAGTTTCAATTATGCCTTCAATTTCAATCATCAAAAAAAAAACATCATTTTCGCACGATTTGAGCTCGATTTTGATCAGATTTCATATGGGTTTTAATTTTCGGACATCACAAACTTGATTCCTTGCATCAATTTCAAAAATTAAGCTCAAAATAGACCCAAATCCGAAGAAAATCGGACACGATGAACCCCAAAAAGGACCTAAACGCAAAACGAAGCATTTTTCTCAAAATTTCCATGTGCAAAAAGATCCTTAGGAGCCGAAAATGAGTACCCATAAACTCATTTATCAAAACAAACTGAAATGAACACGGATCAAAGCTCAAAAGTTTCAAAAAACGGTACACTAACGAGGGTGGGGGCATAATCGAAACTAACGTTTCACATTGGGGGCACAACTGACCCAAATGAAACGTTAGGGGGCATAACTAAAAATCACCGCAAACTTAAGGGCGCGAAAGGGTGTTTTGCCTTAAATAAATTAAAAATAATATATTTAATTTAAAATAATAAAATATATATTAGATTCTTTAAATTTAAACTTGATTGAGTAAGAAAGTGAGAATTAGATGGATAAAAGATTAAATATTGAAGTAAAAGTTATCAAATAACTTATTGTTTTGAGTCTAAACTTAATAAGAAAAAAAATCCTTTACAATAACATCATTTTAATCCCAAAAAGTAAAAACAAAAAATGAACAAAAATATTCTGAACCGGTTCAACCCCTAATTGTCTGGTTCAGAGTGGTTTTTCCAGTTCTGTGTGAAGGCAATTTTCTAGCTAACTTGGGTCAGACCACTGGCCGGTTCTCGGTTCAACCGATCCGGTTTTCAAAACAGTGGTCAAGATAAAAATGATCAAACAATTATAAACATCAAAGTCGAGAGAAATCACACAATTAACTACAAAATAGTCCAATTAAGCACTAAACCTCAAAGTACCATATTTTATCATAAAAGATCATAAAGACACACAATTGAATCCCAAATGAGTATAAAATGCTCTAAAACATCATTGAAACAATGATAGAATATGGTACAATCACTCGAATATCTAACATCAGTACTTGGAATTCGTCTGCATTACAGATTTGCTTTTCCTCTTCTTCAACATCTAATGAATTTTTAGTTGTTCCAAACTTGATTAGATATATAGGCTGATAGTATTCATCAGTAGTCACCTCGCTTATTAGATATATAGGCTCATAGTATTCATTAATGTTTGAATCTGAAAAGTTATATATGTTCAAATTTTTTCTATAAATAACACCTCTTCTCATAGAATAGATACATCACATCTTCAACTTATTCTTCTCTAACTTGTGTTTAGAAGACATTATAGTTTTTTTGGCTATAATGTCGGGCTTTGTAAATCATGGAGGAAACTAACACATAACAACATACAAATAGTGGAGGCTTAATTTCTTTAAAGACAGTCACCACACTATCAAAGCCTACTCTCTCTCATTTATAAAAGTAAATATCTATGAAGCATGGATACTAACACAGACACGGGACACGACACGGACACGGACACAACGACACGTCAACTTCTTAAACTTACATGACACGACACAACATAGATTTGTATATAAACTAAAAATAATTAAAAATCCATAAATTTTGATGAAAAATTTAAAATTAGGGTAAATTACACTTTGGTACCCTGTGGTTTGACCCTATTTCACTTTGGTACCCTGTGGTTTGAAACTTGACACTTTGGTACCCTGTGGTATTCTCCATTAACACTTTGGTACCCTTTGGAGCTATTTTGTAATTTTAACCATAACAAATTTTTCAAAAATTACATATTGACCCCAAAAAATTTCAAAAAATTACAAATAGGTCCCTGGATACATATTATCTAGGGACTAAAATGGAAACTATAAAAACTTTTTGGGGTCAATATGTAATTTTTGCAAAATTTGTTATAGTTAAAATTACAAAATAGCTCCAAAGGGTACCAAAGTGTTAATGGAGAATACCTCAGGGTACCAAAGTGTCAGGTTTCAAACTACAGGGTACCAAAGTGAAATAGGGTCAAACCACAAGGTACCAAAGTGTAATTTACCCTTAAAATTATAATATCTATTCATAATATATTTCATGTTTGTCATTATTTTTTATTGTTTATCATGTTGAAATTACAAAAAAATAATTTTGTATATTAAAATTTATGAATATGTGTCGCTTGGGTGTCGTGCAGGTGTTGGACACTGACACGTGTTTGACACAACGACACGCCTTCAAAATGAAGTGGCCATACTTCATAGGTAAATATCATGATTAGATCCAAACCCATCCTTAAATATATGTTCAAAAATTATGATTAAATTTTTATTTTCTTATTTTTCTTACATATATTAATTATTTTGTCCTTACTAATAATATTTCAAGGACTAAATAATATTCAACATTTGTATAAAAATTCAGAAACTCAAAAATATATTTCTAATATTTAGAAAGTAAATCATAATGTTAAAATAAATTTTAACACCCACAAACATTATTATTTATTATATTTTCTTTACTAACAAGTGTTTGATGCAATGATAAGCGAGTTGCACTTCAAATTGAAGGATTTAGGTTCGAGCCCTAAAGTCGACATTGTTAAGAAGGCTTTAACTGTTCACTCTCAACTCAAATGAGATTAGTCTTTGCCTAGACCGTTATACGAAAAGACGAGGGAACCTCATAGTTATACCAAAAAAATTTATTATATTCTCTTTCCAATAAAAAAATTGAAGTTTCTTCGTCTTGTGCATCTAGCACCACCCAACACACCCTAATTCTCGTATTCATAGTGTTTAGCAACACAAAGCATCATGTTAAAAAATACCATATATATATACTTTAATTATTATCCCAACTGCAAAAGTGGGCAGAAAGGTGATGAGAAGCAGAAGCATCAAGCAAGAGGTCATTAGAAGAACAATTATCAAAAACCCATCATCATGAAATGGGATTACAGGCGTGCATTGGCAGACACAAATAAATCTAATGCAAGTTTATTAATAATCAATAGGGGTTTGTTTATATATTATATATTACAGCAACCCAACAACAACAATAATAATAATTAATTAATCATGTAATAATAAAGAATTCTGTTTAACAATAATGTATATATATAAGAGCAACTTCAGTCAATGCTGTGCATATGTATGTAATGTGGTTTTAATTAGTGAGTGAGTGTAGTGTGATGACCAACCCTGTTTCATCATGGGAAGAATTTCATAGAAGTAAAACAATGTTATTCTATTTTGTTTATTCCTTAAACCATAACCTTTACACACTCACATATGCACACACGCACGTGTTTGTGACTGCATGCCCTCACTTATAGAAGTTGAAAATAATAATAAGGTCATGTATTTTTTATCCCAAATATTTTACTTGGATCTTAATTTAGTTTCGTATCTTTTTTGCTATACTTTAGGTGTCATATCTTCTTTTTTTTTTATAGATTTGATCTTATCTTTACAAAAAATTCTACCATTAGTACTACAATGTGAAGCCTTTTACAAAGATACGAACCCAATTCTGCAACCTGTAAGAGATATGAGACTAAATCTGCAATCTGATCAAAAGATATGAAACGTAATAAAAAATATACAAAACTCAAGTAAAAGATATATTTTGGTGACAAAAATAAACTTTGACATAATAATAATAAGGGTAAATTCCACTTTGGTACCCTGTTTTATAGACCAATTCCACTTTGGTACCCTGTTCTTTCAAAAGTGACACTTTGGTACCCTGTTCTTTCAAAAATGTCATTTTGGTACCCTGTTCTTTCAGAAGTGACATTTTGGTACTCTGTTCTTTAGACCAAGTGACACTTTGGTACCCTAAAAAAGATAGAATAGGGTAACAAATAGTGAAAGAACAGGGTACCAAAGTGTCACTTGGTCCAAAGAACAGGGTACCAAAATGTCACTTTTGAAAGAACAGGGTACCAAAATGATATTTTTGAAAAAACAGGGTACCAAAGTGTCACTTTTCAAAGAACAGGGTACCAAAGTGGAATTGGTCCATAGAATAGAGTACTAAAGTGGAATTTACCCTAATAATAATGATAGTAATCAACTTCAACTTTTAGTCAAGCCCCATCTCTCTCTCTCTGAATAATTCATTACGGTACATTGCTACTTTGTACCTTGTAATAATGGTTCCGATTGGAGTGTTGAAGTGTAAAGTTTTTCTAAGAAAGAAAATTATTGTTTAAGATTTTCTAGAGAATTGTTAATAAGTTCATTATGCAATACATTTTTTTTTAATATATATATAACCAAAATTTGTTGCCATATATATATAAGTCAAAACCTCAAATGAAACCCAAATGTATAGGGTAGATTTCAAATTGCTTTTAAATAGTTCATTTGTTTTAAATTAGTCCTATATATTTCTATAATTTCTCAAATTAGTTCCAAACTAATGAATATGTGGTGATATCTCTCTCGTTTCAAGTTCAAATGCGACGAAGCCAGAGTTACGAGTTACTTTTGACAAATATTTTTTCTATTTAGTTGGAGCCGTCCACAAACGAGAACAAATTAGATCTTAAAAGTGGGTCGATATTTGCTCTTTTCACAATTCAGATAAGCAAAATTAGTTATATCTCTTTTATTCCAACTTATAAGATAAAAAAAAAGGATAAGAAATCATAAGCCAATCTCCTTTTTAAAAATGTTCACCACTTTGTAAAATCATACTGGCTTTGCTTTAATGATATTCATGGGAGGGACAAGATCATACATATATATTGGGTGCAATTTAAGGAGTTTTCTTTCATGTGGACATCAATATAGCATCATTGAACAAAGTTATTACACCAAACACACTCCAAACTAAATGATGCCTTTCTAATGGGTTGAAGAGACAGCTTTTGGATATGTATATACTATTAAACCTCAAAGCATTTGAATACATTTGGCACTCAATGGTAAGTGAATATGTATAATAGAATTATGGTTTTAAAGTGCTTTTTCGCATAGAGAAAACTTAAATTTGCAATTGGCTTTCACATGCTATAAAATTAACAATTGTTTTAGAACTTCATAGATTAGGCTTATTATGAAAAAGAAAAGTCCAAAGCTTTCGTGGGTCATTTACAAGTTCCCTCATAAAATTAAAAGCATAAAAATTCAAGAACTACAAAGTTGATTTATTATAAATAGAACATTTAATTTATATTTGAAATTTTGTTTTTTTAACAATTTTTTTTTTAAAAAAAGTGTTTTTAAAGAGAGTAACTTTCCCACTTCTATAGCTAAATCAACCCAACATCTATATATATAATATCATTATTGTTAGAATTGGATCGTCCAATAAATTGAAATTTTTTTAATTTACATTCTGAGCAATTTACAAGAAGAGGATGTTACAAGAAGTTACAAGCTTTAGGTATTTGGGAACGATTTTGCAAAGCAAGGGGGAAATAGAAGAGGATGTTAATCACAGGATTCAGGCAGGGTGGATGAAGTGGAGAAAGGCCTCAGGGGTTATCTGTGATAAAAAAAGTGCCGCTTAAACTAAAAGGAAAATTTTACCGCACGGCAATAAGACCCGCTCTATTGTATGGTACTGAATGTTGGGCAATAAAAGGGCAACATGAGCAAAAATTCAACGTGACTGAGATGAGAATGCTTCGTTGGATGTGTGGTCATACTATTATGGATAAGATCAGGAATGAAGTCATCAGAGAGGAGGTTGGTGTGGCGCCTATCATTGAGAAATTGGTCGAAACACGCCTTAGGTGGTTTGGGCATGTGCAAAGAAGACCTTTAAAGGCCCCGGTACGCAGAGTTGATCAATTGATAGAGAATCCTATAATCCGGGGAAGGGGAAGACCAAAGAAAACTATCCAAGAAACTATCCGAAAAGATTTAGCTATCAATAACCTTACGGTTGACATGTGCAAGAATAGAACACGTTGGCGTCAGTTGATTCATATAGCCGACCCCACCTAGTGGGATAAGGCTTTGGTTGTTGTTGTTATTGTTGTACATTCTGAGCAATTTAATTAGTTGAATTAATGATTGAATTGGATGATATAATAAATAATAATTATTAATTATTTTAAATACAAATAATATATAAAACATAAATATTATAATTATAGACATAATAAATATATATATAAATTGATAATTTGTCACAAATAATTAATGTTACTACTTACAATACAATAATTTAATTAAAGGGACTAAATAGAGAAAAAAACAATTTTAGGACTAAATTAAGAAAACAATTGAAGGATTTAATTGAAAATATTAATATATGATGAATGATAGAATTTTAATATTTAAATTAAACCAAACAATTTTTTTAGCGATTTATTAATTCAACTAAGTATTCAGTCAAACTATCAAAATAATTTTCAGGATCAAGTAAATTAATTTTTTAGTCTGACCATCAATTAAAACCTATTAAACTGTTTGATCCAATTCAATTTTGACAATATTAGTATATATAACAAAAATAATAGGGTAAATTACACTTTGGTATCCTGTGGTTTGACTCTATTTCACTTTGGTACCCTATGGTTTGAAACTTGACACTTTGGTACCCTGTGGTATTCTCCATTAACACTTTGGTACCCTTTAGGGTTATTTTATAATTTTAACCATAACAAGTTTTGAAAAAATTACATATTGACCTCAAAATTTTTTTAAAGTTTTCATTTTAGTCCCTAGATAATATGTATCCAGAGACCTATTTGTAATTTTTTTAAAAAAAATTGGGGTCAATATGTAATTTTTGCAAAATTTATTATGGTTGAAATTACAAAATATCTCCAAAGGGTACCAAAGTGTTAATAGAGAATACCACAGGGTATCAAAGTGTCAGGTTTCAAACCACGGGGTACCAAAGTGAAATAGAGTCAAACCACAGGGTACAAAATGTAATTTACCCGAAATAATATATAATTTGACATATACCTCGACCAATCAAAAGATCAAATAGGAGAGAGAAGGGTTCAATTAGAGTTCAAGTGCTCAACTCTACTTTCATGAAAATTGAAGTATGCAATATGCATGATAAGTAATGGAAGAACCTTCAATAATAATAATAATAATAAATAAAATTATAAAATTGGAAGAATGTGCAGAAGAAAAGGAAGTGAACATTGAAATGGGTGTTTGTGGAATGGAGCAGTGCAAAATATGGAATATTGGGATGTGTTGTGTCTGTGTTGTGTTGTATGTTGTGTGGGCCCACCATAAAAGCACTTTCTCCTTCATTCTTCTTCTTTGCTTAGAAACTCCCACCCCACACTTCCACTAACACACCACTCCCAATACACACTTCTCTCGTCGCTTCATTCACTTCCCAATTCTCAAATCTAATTTCTCACTTTTTTTATTCCTTTCATAACCATCTCTCACATTATAAGAACTAGGAAGTAAATATATTAGTCGGTTAAACCATAAATTTGGTCTCATATTTTTTGTTTAATTCTCAATTTGATCTTGCATCATTTTTTAGTACATTTTTAGTTTCATATCTTTGGATCAGGTGTAGGATTGGTCCTAATAATAGGCCCAATAATTAGGAGGCCCAAATGGAGCATGCCCTTGATCCAGCAGGCTACAAACCCACCAGATGAATCACATAGGCATGAACGCCCTGTATCTCACCATCAGATGTAGACGCCCACAATCACAAAGGGTGTGGGCGCCCACGCACCAACAAATAAGGAAACATTCCCTGAATCAATCAGGAGCCAATTAAGCATCGATCAAGATCCGCTGTCAATCAAGGCAAATCACTCAGAGATCCTTTCCCTTGATAACGCCTTAGCCATCAAGGCACCTTTCACAGAAAAGGAAATTACGTGGGAGCCAAGGATCACAATCAGATCAGCCAGGATCACAATCAAGCATCCAGGCATTTATGGCAAGATCACGCCAGATCACCCTCAACCAGTATAAAAGGTTAACCCTTCACACTGGAAAAAGGTACGCTCTCTACTCAGTCAATTAAGATTATCGAGCTCATAACCCTACTAACTTAAGCATCGGAGGTGAATCGTAGGGCCACCCTGTGCCTTCATTGTCTTGTAGGTAACCTTGAACCCAGAGTTGCCTCATCTGAACCAGGTAATTACCCTCGGCCAGAACCTAGTTCATCACTGGCGCCGACTGTGGGGACTTTCATACAAAGTCCTTTTTTATTTATTATCTTTAATTTTCACGGTTTATGTTTCAATTTCTTTTTCTGAACACGATGAACTCCTGGAAAAATTCATATGAATCTTCTCTTTATACGTCTTCTCTAACCTGTGTGTTCATCTGAACCAGAAAGAAAGATGACATCAAACCCAGCTGATTATCAAACTCCGGGAGGCTCAATGACTCAATCCGCGCAGGATTCGACGCTCCTCCCTCCGCCCGGATTTCCAACCATTCAAGAAACACCGACGCTGCCGAACCCAGTTCCAGCGAGGCAAAACACCATAGCACCAGATGATGGAATTGCCGCCTTTAAGGCAGGCATGCGAATGGAAATGGAAGAACTCCGTAGTCATATCGAAAACATGGCTGCCGAGAAAGCCAAAGGGAAGCAGGTCGCAAAGGACCTTGGGAACAATAACCTGGAGTCCACTCCTGAAAACGGAAATTCCGGAAGCCAGCTGCCAAACCCAGAGCAGCAGGCCCCTCCAAACCTACAACCAACATCGCATGTGGCAGCCACCAGCCAAACTACACAGCAGCAAGTGTGGCCTGGCGCCTACGTCTATCCACCACAGGGGTACTACTATCGCCAGGAGTACTATCTGTTGGGAATTCCCGGGGAAAACACGCAGCGGAAGAACTGTAAAATAAAAAAAAAACTTGCGCTCCCCAGGAGAAACCCACCCTGAGATCCGCTAGCTGAATTTAAAACCAGATATAAAAATGTTATACCTCAAGCTTTCAATCGGATTGGTGATACTTGGCGAGTCTAGAAGTCCGTTTCCACGTCTTTCCTCCACCGGTGATCCACACGAACAGTTTCCCGAACACGAGGTGCTAGCCTCCTTGCTTCTTTCTCCAAAGAAACTCGGGATTGAATCTACAGTTGATGAATTCAAGAACTCCTTCTCTGAACTCAGGTTAGATGGCGCCACAGAGCAGAAGACAGCAACAAAACACCTTTTGTTCTTCTTCTCTCAAAAACCCTAGGAACCCACAACAACGATTTCTCTCCTAACTCCTTAGAAGAAAATCGACTTCTCTCTCTAGGAAGGTGGGTGGCGAAATTTCTCTCTCAAAAAGGAGAAAAGTCGACTTGCCTTAGCAAACTTAGGGTTTTTCACAAATGTGCATGCATGAATTGAGTTAGGCGACTTTTAGCTTATAATTACCAAAATTATGGTATTTTATAAATATAAAATCATGATATTATAATAATATCATATCTTTAAGACTTGAATATCTAATTAAAATATTACCATAATATTTTAATTCAAATTCAAATCCCTA
>QANZ01049820.1:41626-86514 GCA_003254925.1 Chamaecrista fasciculata | reverse complement strand
ACCCCTAACCCTCAATCCAAAATTTTCTCATCCTCACAATTTCCAATACCATATCACACTTCCCAATATCATCTCATCTCAATCTCATTTCAATCAAAACACAACCAAACACCTCCCATCTCATCTCATCTCATCTCATCTCATTATTTCCTACCATTTCTACCCCTATACAAATCACAAAAATCCATCTACTTTTTTCTACCAACCACAATCATTACAACCCCTTTTATATAATTTCACACCCTATTTAACATCATTCTCAATAAAATCACCCAAACACCAATACATCATCTCATCTCATCCACTTAAAAAATAATCTCATCCAATCCATTTGGATTGGATTGGATTGGATTGGATTGGATTATAATTCCATGTCTCTCAAATAGACCCTAAATTGAATCTCTTCTACAAGAATTAGGACTAATAATATATAATAATTAATAATTAAGAAATAATATAATTAATAGTTTTTACATATAAGAAATAATTTTGAATAGTCAAAAAATCTATTCAATAAAAAAATATTACACACAAAATAATTTATTCACTCAAAATAAAAAATATATTTTACTTTGACGATTAAAGAGATTTTTCCATAACAGGATAAATCTAACTAATTATCTCTAAAATATTTTTACAAACTGAAGAAAATATTTAAATATTAGTCTACATACACATACAGATAATACTTGCAAATAATAAATATTTAGGTAAATTTTACTTTAGTACCCTATGGTTTGGTTATATTTCACTTTGGTACCCTATGGTTTAAAAAATGACACTTTAGTACCCAGTGGAATTCTCTATTAACACTTTGGTACCCTTGAGCTATTTTGTAATTTTAACCATAACAAATTTTGCAAAAATTATATATTGACCCCCAATATTTTCAGAAAATTACAAATAGGTCCCTAGATAGTAGATACATATTATCGAGGGACTAAAATGAAAAATTTAAAAAAAATTGGGGTCAATATATAATTTTTATAAAATTTGTTATGGTTAAAATTATAAAATAGCTCCAAAGGGTACCAAAGTGTAATTTACCTTAAATATTTCACTAAAAAATAAATATAAACAAAACAAAATATTTATAAACTATTAAAATAAATATTCTAATACGCTTACAAATTAAAAAAAATTATACATCTACAAGAAAAATATTTTGATAAAAAAAGTAAATACGCATGGTTAAAATATTTATAAATGGGAAACCTACTTAACGTACTTCAGAGCTTTCTCTTCTCTCGACCCCGCCGTTAGGGTTTCGAGTAGTAGCGCTTGTCTTCCTCCGTTCGTCGTGGTCGCCGGCATTTGCTGTGCAGATTGTGAACTTCGACTTTGTTCTCCGTTTAGCTAATCGCTCTTACTCGTTGAAATATCGCTGATGTCGTTCTGAGTTGGGAGCTTCTATCTCTGTTTTTGAGTAGTGGTGTAAGGTCATCTCTCGACTCCAGTTAGCGCCTCCATCCATTTCGACGAAGTTTCACCGGCGTTGCTCTGCGGTTTCTTCAACATTTTTGCCGGTTCGTGTTTCAGATCTGCTATATAGTTTCCTCTCAGTTCGTGTTTCAGTTTTTGTTTTCACTCTCTGTTGTGAGTAGCGCCTAACCCTCCTCGTCGGAGCTCTTCTGCCGTTCCGTTGCGAGGTCTCGCCGCTGCTTCTGTTCTGGTTTTGTGGGGCTTCGCCTACGCTGCTGTTTTTCTAGTAACTCTTTTGTCTTCTAACTCTGACCCCTGTTTTGCCGTGTGTGCTGCCGACGCCTCCGACAGTAGATTCGGTGTTTTTTCTACCTTCCGGTGTTGCCATTCTGACCAGTTATTTGCTGTACTGCTGCAAGGATGAGCAGATTTGATCTTTCTTGAAAAACCAATGGCGATGATTCGTCAAATTTGGTGCCGATCGAGGGGCTGCCAGTGGAATCGAGGGCCGATGAAAATGAATTGCTACTCTATGAAGAAAAGGATATCAGTGGAGGAATGGGCAAATGTAAGTTCAGTTTGATTGCCAGAATTATTACTGATAAATATATTAATTTTAGAGCTCTTGAATCTGCCCTTAAAAATATATGGTGTAATCCAAAAGGTTTATGTATAGAGGAGCTAGAAGAAAAATTTTATCACATTTACTTTGATAGGGAGTATGATTTAAAGCGTATACTAGACAATGGGCCTTGGTTGTTTAAAAATAGCTGGATAATTATGAGGAAATGGGATAGAAAATGGAAAGATTCTTTAGAAGATTTCAACTATGCAAGGACCTGGATTCAGTTTTGGGGTCTTCCTCCACAATGTAGAACTATTGAGATGGGGAAAAAGTTAGGGTCTGTTATGGGGAAGGTGGAGGATGTGGGTTTGTTTGAAATGCTAGGAAACTCGACTCCCATAATTAAAGCCAGAGTGGTGGTAGATGTGAATAAATCAATTAAAAAAGGCATAAACATTAGAAATCAAGCTGATGGGGTACATTGGATAGATTTCAAATATGAAAAATGTCCTCAGGTATGTTACCATTGTGCATGTTTTGGTCATGACAAAGAAAATTGTGAAATAGCGGTAAATGATGCAAAGTTTCCCTCAAAAGATCTAGGCCCCTAGATCTGTGCTGGTAATGCTGGTAAGAAAGTAAACCCAAGAAAGGAAGAAAATGATAATGGGAAGTGGAATAATAGTGAGGAAGGAGGAAGTATAAAACCTGTTCATTCAGATGAATTTTTAAAAAAGTTGGCTGCCCTCACAGTCATTACACAAAGGGATCGTGAAAAGCAGATAGATAAAGGGCATATGGGTACACATGAAATAGGAGGAAAAGAGAACAATAACATCTGTGAAATAAGTACAACTAGGTTGAGTGCGGAAGAGGTTGCCAAAGTCATTGAGCTACCAATAGTTGAGGAGGAGGTGGACATTCACCTTGCCGAGAAAGATGTGGAGATGGTCATCCTACCAAATAATGTAAACACAACCCCGTCATGCCAAAACCATCAAAATGATAAGGCGAATGATAGTGGAACTAAAGGGAAGAAGTGGAAAAGAATGGCAAGAGCGGGTCAAAATAAGGACAAGAAGGATGTTCCTCTTCTTAAGAGGGAAAGAGAACACTTAGGTGATCTCCCAACTTTCCCAGATGAGACTTACAGCCATGAGATCAATGAAGTGAAGAAACGCAAAACAAATTGTTTTGTCCCTTTTAATGGCAGTGTTGGCGAAAGCCGACACAGCCAATCTCAATGAAAAGCTTAGCATGGAATTGCTGTGGATTGGGGAATCCACGGGCAATTCGATCTCTTCGCCTTTTAATGAGGCAACATAATCCCCTGATTGGGTTTCTTAGTGAAACGAAGCTAACAAAAGGTGAGGTAGATGCTTGGCGTAATAGGGGCCTGTTCAACAATGTGGTGTGTTCCTTGTATTGGTAGGAAGGGGGGACTGATTTTATTCTGGTCTGATCTTGTTAATTTGAAGCTTATTTCTTTCTCCAAGAATCACATTGATTCGAAAATCACTGAGGCAAATGGAAGTACATGGCATTTTACTGGTTTCTATGGGGAACCCCAAGCCTTAGAAAGAGAGGCTGGATGGGAGTTATTGAAAATGTTAAAAGGAAGGGTCTCAACCCCTTGGTTGGTGATGGGAGATTTTAATGAAGTCCTTCACAATTTTGAACATCAAAGCTCAAACATGAGGCTTGAAAGTCAAATAAGGTTGTTTGGGAGGCTATTGATTTCTGTGAATTGATTGATCTAGGTTATGAGGGTTATAAATTCACTTGGTGCAACCGGAGAGGTAACCATGACAATGTTCAAGTTAGGCTAGACCGTGGTTTTTCTAATATGCTGTGGAACTCTATGTTTTCTTCCCACAAATTGATTCATCTTCCCTATGCTTCTTCTGATCACACCCCCATTCTCGTTGTTTTCTCTACGGGCAACCTGAGTCTTCCTTACACCAACAGTCGGTCACGACCTTTTCGTTTTGAAAAGATGTGGATGTCTGATGATGATTGCTCAAAAATCATTAGTAACTGTTGGAGCGTTGATCAGGGTATGGTTCTCAATGAAAAATTAAGGAAGTTAGGCAAAAAGTTACAAGCCTGGAATGAAAACACTTTTGGGCATGTGGGGAAAAGAATAAAAGAACTGCAAGAGAAACTCACGAACCTTCGACCTAGTGGTAATAATGCTGAAGTAATGAACAAAATTAGAAATGTTGAAAACCAACTTGATGCAGTGTTAGAAAAGGAGGAAATGATGTGGAAGCAGAGATCTAGAAACAATTGGTTGAAGGAAGGGGATCGAAATACTAAGTTCTTTCATAGAGTGGCGTCTCAGAGGAAGAAAAAGAATAAAATTCACTATTTGACGAATGAGGATGGGGATATCATTACAGATGATCAGAAATTGAAAGAACATGCCACAGACTTCTTCTCCAATTTGTTCACTCCAAATCCGGTTTCGGGGCCCTCGACGTTTCCCTATTTGATTGCAAACAGAATCTCTCCTGATATGAATTCTCTCCTCACCTCTGATTTTACTAGCGAAGAAATCAAACAGGCTGTCTTTCAAATGGGTGCTCTCAAGGCTCCCGGACCAGATGGATTTCCAGTCCTTTTCTTTCAAAAATATTGGGAGAGTGTGGGGCCGGAGGTAACTACTTCTGTTCTCAATTACCTCAATACAGGTTGTATGCAAGATGAGATGAACCATACTAGAATTTTTCTAATTCCAAAGGTTCAGAATCCTATAGACCTCACCCAGTTTTGCCCAATCAGCCTTTGCAACGTGGTGTACAAGATCATTGCAAAACTTCTCGCTAACCGTCTCAAGAATATTCTACCCAAGATTATCTTGGATTATCAAAGTGCTTTCGTTCCAAATTGTCAAATTTTAGACAATATCTTGATTGCTTATGAGCTAATGCATGCTCTAAAAGGCAAGCACACGGGTAATAATTGCCAAATGGCGGTGAAGCTTGACATGAGCAAGGCATATGAGCGCGTTGAATGGCGTTTCTTGGAAGAGGTTATGAGTTGGATGGGCTTCAACCACAGATGGATTTCTTTGATTATGGGTTGTATTACTTCTGTCTCTTTCACTGTAAGTATTAATGGTAGTGACTCGAAGCGTTTCAAGCCAGGTAGAGGCCTCCGCCAAGGGCATCCCCTCTCGCCTTATCTTTTTTTGCTGTGTGCAGAGGCTTTGAGTGCCAAACTAATTGAAGCAAAATCGGATGGAGACATTATTGGCTGTCGTGTTGCAAAGGAAAGCCCTAGTATTAATCATCTCATGTTTGTTGATGACTGTATACTTTTTTGTGATGCTAGTTGCGAGTCTGCTAAGATGTTGGCATCGGTGCTCTCTTGGTACGAGCAAATCTCAGGGAAAATGGTAAATAAAAACAAATCTGCAATTTTTTTCTCCCCTAATACGCCTTGTGTTGAGAAGAGTAGTATAACTCAGATTTTACAAGTTGGAAAGATTATCAAGATCTAAAAGTGAAGGAGGTATGGGCTTTCGCGATCTCAGGAGTTTTAATTTGGCTTTATTGGCTAAACAAGGATGGAAACTAATTTCTGATCCTACCTCTTTACTCGCGAAAACTTTGAAGGCTAGATATTTCAAGAATTCGAGTTTCCTGGATGCCTCTTTGGACCATAATCCCAGTCTCACCTGGAGATGTATCATGACTGGTAGGAAGATCTTGAAAGAGGGACTTGTTAGGAAAATAGGAGATGGCCTCTCAATTAGGATTTGTGATCCCTCATGGATTCCAGGTTATTATGGTAGTGAAGTCCGCCTTTTGGATCATTCTTTGAATGAAAATGCGTGTGTAAGTGATCTCATGAGTGAGGATTCGAGATCTTGGAACTCTCCTCTGATCAAGAATTGTTTTTCCACTGAGGTTTCTGATGCTATACTTAATATCCCTATACCATCTCTACCTCAACCAGATTCATGGTTCTAGGGATTTCTAAGGATGGTCATTATACGGTGAAGTCAAGGTATAAGGTTGCTTTTAACTTGGAAAACCATAATCAATCTGACTCTCAAGATTTCTATGGGTCTTATTTCCATCTTAATGACTTTGAGTTTGTGTGGAAAAAGATCTGGAAGTCTAGCTTGATTCCTAAGCTGAAATTTTTTCTGTGGAGGGCTTGTAGAGAGATTCTTCCAACTTTGGCCGCCCTTAATTATAGAGGAATCAACACCTCCCCAACGTGCCTTGTGTGCAATTTGGAAGATGAGACCGTCCTCCATGCTGTTGTCTCGTGCCTTTCTCTAACCACTTTTTGGAATTGTGCTGGTATTCCTTTTTTGCAGGAAAGTGATACTGATTGTACTTTACTGTGGCTTCTTATAAACTTTGGGATCGAAGGAATCAATTAAGACTTCACCCCACTGTCAATTTGAAGCCCTAGGACCTGGTATGGAATGACTGTCTAATTGCTATGAGTGGTTTGGACAGTTCTGTCCAAGTTAGTTTTGACCCTTTGCCCTCTCTTGTTGTGCATGGTTGGGTGCCTCCTCCTGCTGGAATTCTCAAAGTCAATGTTGATGGTTCCACCAATGAAACTAGAGGGGGCATTAGTTGTGTAATCAGAGACTTTAGAGGAAATGTCCTTGCTTCTGCTGCCAAAAGAATTCATGCCAGGTTAGCTCCTGATTTAATTGAGGCTCTAGCTGTGGAATTTGGAATGAAGTTTGCTCTAGATTTATGGTGTTACAAGATAGTAGTGGAATCTGATTGCCAAAAGGTCTCAAATTACAATTCTAATTCTTCTTCTGACATGTCTTTGTTTGGAATCGTCATGGGAAATGTTTGTCATTTAAAAAATCAATTTGTTTCCTGATTTAGTTTGGTGTAGAAGAATCTGTAATGAAGTTGCCCATAGGTTGGCAAAGCACTCACTTTCTTTAACTGACTCTGAGATTTGGTTAGAGGATTTACCTCCTTGTATTTCTGATGTAATTGCTTTTGAGCATGTTTAATGAAATTTCTTTTCTTTGATAAAAAAAAACATATTTATAAATGAAAAGTAAACAGTTAAATTAAATAATTCAGTCTCCACATTAAAAAGATGTATACACGGAAAAAATATTCTAACAAAAAATATAATTTACATAATACATGTAAAATATAAGTTTGAAAATTAAAAATGTCAGTATATTCAAAAGTCAAAACTTACCTCAAAGTAGGAACACTGATATTATTTTTTGGGTAAAATACAGGAAAGGTACTTGTGGTTTGGCCTAATCTCACTTTTATGACGTGTGGTTTCAAAAGTTGCACATTAGGTACCTGTGTGTTTCGCCGTTAAACAGAAGCAGTACTTGTGTAATTTTCCGTTAAATTTTTTACGGAAAAAGTAGTACTTGTGGTTTCAAAAGTTGCACATTAGGTACCTGTGGTTTTGCTGAAGCATATTAGCTTCATATTTTGAACATTAAACGATGAAACCCAACACTCTCTTCATCTTCATCATCATCTTCTTCCCATAAACTCAACAAACCCTCATTTCTTATATGAATTTCAAATTTCACTCATCAAATTAAATCAGAAATCACACACACACACACACACACACATAGATATACATTAATCAGAAATCACCCGAATTATCATCTCCAAATTTCTGGGCGGATTTTGAAGTAATTTCAAAGATTTAGGGTTTCTAATTTGATTTGATGAAATTAGGGTTGTTGAAATTGTAGATCGAAGAGGGTTTCTGTAATACCCCAAGGTACCATGTTAGACATTAGACTTAGCATTTGACTTAAAAGTAAATTGTGTAGTTAATCTAGAAGTCTTTATGAGCTTGTGGTTAAATTTTGAGAGCAACCTGACAAAAAAATTTTATCCGTGTTTCATTTTAATTTTATTATAAGACACTTTTGAGTAAGAAATAATAAATTATAGATATAATATTTTTTAAAGAAAAATATATATTTGGAACCTACTATTTTCAATGAATCCAACAATATAATTATTTTCAAAAATCTCTATTTCTAGAACTTTTGAGTTTTAGGGACTGTTTTGAAAGAATTTAAATGTTTTTGGGCAATACTATGAATCTAGCCTCTTTCTCCTTGCATCAGAATTACTTTTTTGCCCCCCCAAATTTGGCCAAAATAGCAAAACAACCCTTTCTTTAACAGAAAATTACACAAGTACTGCTTCTGTTTAACGACGAAACACACAGGTATCTTATGTGCAACTTTTGAAACCACACGTCATAAAAGTGATATTAGGTCAGACCACATGTACCTTTCCTGTATTTTACCCTTATTTTTTTGGGTAATGCTATAGAAAGCTCAATAATAGGAGCAATCCATTTTTTCCAGTCTATCTCTCTCTTTTTTTTTTTTAATTTTTTTATTTTTCATTATAATTTCTTTTTAGAAGTTTGTGCCAAATCAAAGAGAAAAGAACTCATTGACTTGGGCACCCGTGTGTTTTTCATCTTCACTCTATTTTTGTTGTTGTTGTAGAGTTTGGAGCCATGGATAACCACCAATTGAAATGAGATAAAGAAAGAGGATGATGAAATGAGGAAGAAACAAGTAGTGAAATGTGTGAATGTAAACCAACAATAAAAAATAATATCACATGTGACATATTATGAATAGATATTATAATTTTTAAAATTTTCATCAAAATTTATGAATTTTTAATTTTTTTTACATATAAATATATGTTGTGTCGTGTCATATAATTTTATGAATCCGATGTGTCAGTGTGTTTATTTTCGTATCGTGTCCCGTGTCAGTCTCCATCCTTTGTAGATAATGGTAGATAAGAGACAACAACTATTCTGGATTTGCTTTGTGCTTTTCATCCCAAATATAAAAAAAGTGAACTTAATTTATGTTTTAAATCTAAGGAATTTTTTTTTTGAAATTGCTAAGATCTGGCACGATTTTATGATCCTATTAAAAAAGTAGCAATTTTTATCACAATCCTTTGCATCAGAGAATAACTTCGGTAAATAATTAGGCAAAAATATCAGTTTCGTTCGCAATGTTTTATATTTTAATTAATTTTATATTTTGACTAATTTTTTTTAATAAATTAATGAAAAATTTTATCTTAGTTTTTCAATAAGTTAAGATTTGAATTTTTTTTTAAAATTAATTTTATATTATATGTCATTAACCACGTAATTTTTGTTGTTAATATTTGACTAAAATAAGAATAAATGAAAAAATTAACTAAAATGTAAAATATTAAGAACGAAATTGACCACAAAAATATTGAAGACGGAATTGACAGTTGTTGTAAAGTTTAGGGACTAAGAGGATGCTTTTGACAAATAATTATTACAACATTGTTGACAGCAGTATATATGTCTTGTAAAAACATGGTTCGACAACAAGAAAGGTTATCAAACACAACAGGAGAATAATAAAAAATTGATTGTGATGGTAAAAACTATCAAAATAACATAAATTAGTAAACTAAGAGATAAAGTCCCTCTAATATCACACCCACATATTTATGCATGAATCTTTAGATTTCTGAGTCTAAAAGAAAGGAAGTCATAATATAATCATCATCCTGAAAACAAATTTCTTGCTCAGTGGACATGTAATTAGTAAGACACCAAGTGACCAACAGGAAAACTTAAAATCTAACTTCATCCTGCATGTGCCGTTTCTGAGGACACAGGAGGCAAGTCTTCTGGTTGCTCTTCAATGACTCTGTATTTCGATGGAGGACCAAACAAACTCAAAGCTACCTGGAATCAGGCATAGTGTAATTGTTAAGGGAATACTTACATCATTACATCCAGTATATTTTAGTCATGTTGATTCATTGTATAGGCATCTGAAGATTGGAAAGATAGCTTATAGTTTCCACAATATCATATTCTCATCTATGGATCAAACGTAAAAGATCAAAGTACTCATAACCAATAGGGACTCTAAAATTTTATCTTGTGAGTTCGAATTTGGCTGAGTCTAATGTCTACGGATCTGGGGATGATTATTGAGGTATCCTATTCATAATCCATACTTAATAGTAAATATTTATTTTTATATTATAAAAATATAATATTTTCAAACTGTGTTTTGAAAAAATGTAAAATTGTGAAGATAAAATATTACATATTTCATAAATATCAAAAAAGTAATTTAATAGTACATTTGCATTTAAGGTCTATTTTTTAAAAAAAAAAATTCATGAAAATAAGTTTTATACTAAAAAAATAATTTATTTTAAAATTACTTTGCGTATGGAACAGGGTATGGAAATTTGACAATTTGTAGGATGTGACCAAAGAAACCCACTGAAAGGAAAATGAGTAAATGACCAGAGCCAATTTCCCAATGACAATTAAGACCAACAATATAGAATTGAGCAAGAGGGAAGTTAGGCAGACTTACCGGTAGAAACACAAGACCATGTAGAAAGCCAATTACAACCAAGGCCAGATACATCTGGAAGTAATATACCTGTAAAAACAAGAGGGTTAGTTGAAGTTCCCTGAGTAGATAGATAATTAAGTTTCAACTGCTAAGGGAAAATATCACATACCACAAATATTTCTGATCTTGAAAAGCAAAGAACAAGAACTCCAACTAGTTTTGTTAGTGTGATTCCACTGCAAGAACAATAATACAGAGAGCGATGTTTAGCAATTGATAGTCTAGAGTCTAGATAGACACAAACACAAAATTCAAAATCAGTTGCAGCAAAATATGAATCAATTCTAAGTGTGCAATACAACGAAACTAAATTAATACATAATATTTTGGGGAAAGAAAAATGGAGAACTTGAAATCAAAGAGTTCAATAGAAAATAATTTTAATTTGCAATTAGAAGTTTATTAAGTTGAACTAAATAACAAAAAATCATCGATTTGGACTCAATATCAGATAGTTTTGACAACCATAGGGTGATTAGGAGCAAAAATGATGCTCAATAGAAGGTTGGGATGCAAACCAGGGATAGATGCTACCCATGCAATGCCCTAAAACTTTATTTCTCAGCCATTCATTTTTCATTGCTTTCTTTGTGTTTCAGAGATAGTCTATGAAGCACGAACACTTCACTACTTGATGTGTTTTAGAAGTTTAGAAACCAATAGACATATTTTCTTGCACTGAGAGGTGGCTTAGCATATATCAAATAGATTGTTTGGCATACTTGGAAAGTGCTGGGTTTGTCTACATGATCTTTGGATCTTTTATACGGGTTTTGGGAGGGATCAGGAGCATAAGTTGCTTTGGCCATGAGCTATCTTCGCAAATTCATGGTGTATTTGAATGGAGTGAAATGCTAATGTGTAATTTCCTGCCACCACAACTTATTTGTACAATTATTATTTTTATGTCATTTGGTTTCTTCCATTCTTATGCTTTGTACTTTATAATGCTAAGGTGTAATTTCATAATGAATCTCCAAAGGGATTTAGGCTTCTTTCTTTTGTTTTGCTTGGTATTTTTCTTGCTTAAAGAGGATTTCTTGTCTTCCATTCTTATACTTTGTACTTTCTGTATTCTTCAATAATTCTTAGTGGCAGCCAAACTCTAATACAAATTGATGAGATCCGAGTAACCTTGGAGAACATTACCTCAAAAGCTGGCCAATGAGAGGGGAGAAGTAAGCCACTTAATTATTTCAAGCATCCCATACTACTCAATGTGAGACTTGGGCATCCTATATTACCCAAGTGCCCATCAGCTATTAAGAATGTTCTAATTTTACTACTCTTGTACATAATGTAGTTGACATCTATAAATAGATATACTAAGTTAGTCATCCGTAGAATAGTGAGCGTTTATTGGCTATTGCTAAAACAGATATGTTGATTGCTAGTGGGCTAGGCTTGAACTACTTTTACTATCGTTGTAACTAAATCTAATTTATAACTATGAATGGATACAAAAGGCAACTGACTAAGTTAGTCAATTATCCCATTTAGAGTATTTTTCTTGGTTTACATATTTCATACTGGTAACATTTCTAACCATGGCCATAACCATTCTAAATAGAATATCAAATAAAACAAAACTGTTTGGTCACTTAGGATGAGTTGTGAGGGATCGCAGTGCAAATAACATTACTCTATTGCTTGAGTTCCTACTAAAACACAGTTCAAGGCTAAAAATGTCATCATAATTCTAGAGAATCAACCTGAATACAGAAGCACCCATAGTACACAGTGCTGTCCTAGCTCGTTGACTCCTGTCGCCCGAGCATACCTGTACAAACAGAAGACACATAAAAACACTTGGCAAATGATAACATTAACATGTTGCCAAGCTGCCCGGTTGCATAGAACCTTTGTTGAGGCACAAAAAAAATCTAAGGACACAAATTTGAATTGTATGTATAATAATGATCTCACAAATGACAGCATAAAAAAGAAAAGGTAGGGAAGTAAAAAGGTCCACTTTGACAATGTCTTTATCTCATCCTTAGATCATATAATAACGGAGAAGACTCAAAAAACTCATATAGTAAAAATTATACTAACCATAAATGCATGTGCTATATGCACACAGAACTCAACGGCAATTCCTATTGACATAATAAGGTTTACAACAGAAACTGCATTTAGTTGAATGCCCAGAACTGCCATGACACCCTGCAGGATTTGGAAAAACTCATGAGCTACAATTTGAAAAAAGAAAAAATATAGAAACACAAATAGACACCAAAATAAAGGTACGAGGAGCTTGAAAATGTGTTCTGCAAGTTAAATTAATTGTTAACAGGGATATTGAAATGGAATGCAGAGCAGAAATCCAACCGGCAATAGCCTAAAAGAAAAGAAAAGAAAAAAAAAAGGAAAAGATAGAATATACCATAAGGTCCACAATTATCATGACCAGTACAACTAATATGATTGCTGAGCTCCACACACTGCATTTGAAAATCAATATTGCAAACCGAAGAAAAGTTACCATTTAATTCTGAAATTGATAACAATTTTTCTAGACTACTGTAACCATTACAAGACTAAATTATGGAAAACATCATACCTGGATGTGATAACCAGGCAAACAACAAAAACAGCACCTGTTCCTCATGGTGTCAGAAATATCCAAACTCACAGAAGTAATCATTTAATAGTTTATCTTTACTAGAAAGGAAAAATAAGGTCAAAACCTTATTTTGGCCCCTAATGTTTACCTCAAATTCCATTTTAGTCCCTAGTGCTTTTGTTGTTCCGTTTTGGTCCTTAATGTTTCCCAACAGTTTCATTTTGGTCCCTAACTATTGAACATAATTATATCTCGTTTCAAATCCCAATTCAACAAAATCGAAGTTACGAGTTACTATTAATTATATCTTTCGTTACATTTGAACTTGAAATGAGAAAAATATGATCAACTTCATGAAACTAGAGGCTTATTTTCGAGCTTGATTTTTGTTTTTTTTGATCGAGGAGCTCGATTTAAACTCATTTGTTGACGACTCCAACTTGCAAAGAAAGAACTCATTAAGAGTAATCCATAGTTTCAATGTCGCATTCAGACTTAAAACAAGAGAGATATGACCATATTTAATAGTTAGGGACCAATCGTTGAACCTATTAGGATTAGGGACCAGAACATAATTGTTGGAAAACATTAAAGACCAAAACGGAACAAAAAAATTAGGGACCAAAATGAGGTTTTGACCAAAAAAACAATAACATATAAAGAGAAGATGAAATAACAACCAAGTGCTATGGCAATGTTGATCAAGGCTGTCTTCCAAATATCCAGATATTGTTCGAAGAAGATATAGAATACTGAGTACGGAAATATATCCATCTGCATTAAAGAAGTTTATTCAGTAAGATGTTTTAATCTACAAAAGAATAAAAATTAGCAGATTATTTTTTTTTTCTCTTAGGAAAGAACAATTTATTGAAGAGACAAGAAAGTAATCTATGTTGGAGGACAAGTGATCAACAATAAAAGCAAAACGGAGATACTAGAAGAAAGGGAGATAAGAGGGAAGAAGAAACAGAGATGGAGTGAATGGACGGACATGGGGGAGAACCAAAAAGGCAAAAACTGCTATTTTATTAAATTATTAAGATGAATGAAAGGTTTATAACAGATATTTAGGGGGAGGGTGAAACCCGTAGCATAAAGAGTTTACTTATCACAATATCTATTCTTATCTATATTATTATTATATATAGTTTTGGGGTAATTGTTGGTCTCAAAATCATAAATTAAGAAAAGACATGAATAATATGAAAGGAAAAAAAAAAAAGAAAAAAGTCAATCTACATATAAGATAGTGAAAGACTGGGAACATGGAAGTGTTATTCAAATAACTTCTCACTCTCTCATATAAAAAGTTATTATAATCTAATATTGTATTAAAAAATATTTCAAAATGAATTATAAAAATTGGTATGCACTTTAGAGCATGTGAAATACACTAGTAATAAATAATACTTATAATACAATGTAAAATAAAAGATACAGAATATTCATTATCTGTACTTAAATGTCAAATTGTTAAAATGCAATCAATTGGACAACTTGGGAAAAAAAAAATCAATGTTGACTATCTTAATTATTATTACTATTATTTTGATTGATTAGTCATAGGTATAATTGTATATAGTCATTGATTGTATTTATTGTATATTGATTTCATTTCCAATAATAGAATAGAACTCTTGTATAAATTTGAATTTGTCAAATGCAATACACAAGGAAATGGTAAAAATTTTCAATCAAGTTATTTAAATTTCATAATATAATTTAGTAATTATTACGTCATTCATAATTACGACTCTGCCGAGGAGTTTCGGTTGAAGAGGTTGCCCCTATCAACATGATAACCCACAAAACGACCCACTACTAGTAGTGAAGCACCAGTTTCTAGATTCTAGTGCTATGTGCGAAGCTTTCAAGTTTGAACATATCAAGATAAGAAATCTTGGCAGGAAAGGAAGAGTTTACGAGAGCTTGAATGCA
This sequence comes from Chamaecrista fasciculata, assembly GCA_003254925.1. Taxonomy (NCBI): domain Eukaryota; kingdom Viridiplantae; phylum Streptophyta; class Magnoliopsida; order Fabales; family Fabaceae; genus Chamaecrista; species Chamaecrista fasciculata. The sequence continues at coordinate 71,580 of QANZ01049820.1, read as the reverse complement.
ATGTGGTTCAGGGGAGTTTAATTTGAAGCTGAATTGGAGATGTGATGCCTTTATATGCAGCAAAACAAGAATTTCATCCACAGGGACTGGGTTAGTGAAGGGTTTGGAGATGAAAATTGCATGATGCATGATGTAATAAAAGTTCAAACCTTTAAAGAATCAGACATCCTTGAGGAAAAATCCCGTGCAGCTTGCAATGCATTAACATAGTCACCCTGACAAGAATTTGCAGTATCACTATCATTAGTCCAAAGAATGTAGCATACCACAGAGTTCATGCTGAAGCTTAGAAAAGATTATCAAGTTAAGACACTGCATACTTGTTTATTAATTGGCGTGTGATACGTACGAAACTCAGATGCCCGTATGACACCACTTTGGTAACCTGAAAACAGATTTTAAGCAAAATTGTCCATAGTGTTGAAAATTTGGGTAGCACACAAATACTACACGTATAGAAAAGCATACAAGAACTTTAGAGAGAAAGAGAAAAAGAGAGAGAGAAGCATAGTATCTCTCGAACCATTTAGATCTACACTATTGGTGTAAGCCCCATGACCACCCTTTGCACAATCAGCTGATGGCAGCGCATCAAGGAACCATGGAAGCTTTTCTCTGAATTGTGCTGTAGATGGACGATCATTAATCAAATCGGAGTGGCGAAAACACTAGTCATCAACAAAAAGTGTTAGTCCTTTTGCTAATGCTGCTCTACTTTGGTTTATATTTAAATTCTTTTGGGTAAGAAGCCTTCCAGATCATTTACAAGATGTAAAGATAAAAATGGACATTACCGTTGTACAGTCTTTGCACACTCCTCCAAACCCACATTGCCCTTCATCTGGTAAACAACAAGGTGGCTGAAGGAAGAAAAACCTTTGTTTTTAGCAATTGAACGGTATATCAAACTAAATTCATGATTATTTCAGCCAATTGTAGTAGATATGGTAAAGAGGAGAAAGATCCACAATCTTTGAACATATACACATGCATGTGCATAGATGTAGGTTGAAAACCTGATAGAGGAACAAGCAAGCAGGGTGCATGCTATTTTGGATGGGCACATAAGAATGCACAGACCTGATCGTCTGGAGGACAGTAAGAGCCGTTTCTGAATTTTCTACAGCAGCCAAAGGCTTCTGGTGACATCCACACAAGGAAATCGTCAAGCCAAGATGCAGCAGGCTTGGCAATGTAGCTTGATTCCGGTACCAAAGATGCCTTAGATATCTGCAGTGTTATACAGCAAGATAAAAAGATACGAAAACTCCAGTCATACAAAAACAAAATCTCATTTTCTCAAAGCTTTCCAGCATGACAGTACAGGGCCTCTAGAAGATAGAGACACTTAGACAAGATGAAAATACAGGGCAGAAGCCCAGAAGAAATGCCTAACATTCAAGTAAACCATTCAGAGGCTTCAACAAATTCAGATCATCAATAACCCATAACCTATTATTTGAGCAACAAGAATCTATACATGCTCTTTAAGGAGAAATAGATACCATATGATTCATCCTCAACAAAGTACACAGTTGTTTGCTCTTATTAAGGATATGAGAAGTGATGAAATGAAGAGATTGGTAGCAACGCAGAAATATCTTAGAAATACTAGACCATTAAATTACCTCATTTAAAAGAGAGTTTGAATCACAATGGCTAATAGAACATAGCTGGTTTGTATGTGGGGATCCCAAACTGTACAAGAGAGACATAGGAAACCCATTAATGCAAGCAGATAACATTAGATAATTAATACTCCTATATATGGGGATTTTGCTAAACTAACAGATGACACATCGGGGGCACTCTATGTTTTGTATCAATATTGTTAAAGATAACGATAAAACTATTAATGGATATTCACTTAATAGGATATGCTTTTGAGATGTAAGAGCTTTTAACAAGGAAGTAAGTGGTCATGAATTCAATCCTAACTGTTGCACATATATTAATTAAATTAAATTTTCAACAGAAGGTGTGTAGGCTGGTGCTTTGTTCAAGCTTAAAGAGCTTTCCAATGAGTGGGTATATTAAAGATTATAATTAAACTTAAACCATCGTTATTGGTACTAGACTGACTATTGACTATTGAAGGATCTAGGTCATTTGGTTAGCTGCAAGATTACTAATCGAACCAATTTGTAATAAAATAATATGAAAATATTTTACACAAAAATAATAATAATAAAAAAGTATAAATAAGAAGAGAATACACTAAAATATGATAAAAATTATACATATTTAAAAATAATTTAGTTTTTACATACTAATATTTTTAATGCTTTTAATAATCGTTTTAATTCATTAAAAAGGAGAAGCACAACGACATTGAATATAAAAAAATAATTAGTATTTAGTAAATGTATAGTATTTGCAATTTAAAATTTAAAATATTTTATTTTAACTAAAATTAATATTTATCAGTAAAAGAATAAAAATCTTTTTAGGGTGGATGAGGCATGGAGCTGAGCATAGGGTCAAGGAAATCCAAGTTTTGTTGAACTGCAAAAGTAATTTCTAAGTTCCATATAGTTTGGAATGAGAGAACCTCTACAAGCTCCACACTGGATGCATCAGAGTTTGCAGCACGGACATGAGATGGCTTACTTATCAAGTGGCCTGTTTAAGCAAAGATAGATTGAAATTCCACCTTTAAAAAGTGAGGGGCAGTCTGAAGATGGAACATGACCAGGTAGGTTTCAAGGACAATCCTAGCCAATCTGTAGCACTAGCCTTCACTTAATAAAATCATTCAATGTTCTCATTTTTGGGGGGTTTATAGTTAGAGAAAGGGGAAGACCAAAAAAAACTATCCAAGAAACTATCCAGAAAGATCTATTTATCAATAACCTTACAGTTGACATGTGCAAGGATAGAACACACTGGCGTCAATTGATCTATATAGCCGACCCCACCTAGTGGGAAAAGGCTTTGGTTGTTGTTGTTGTATAGTTAGAGAAAAATACCGTAAGTTTGGGTAGTATGTATTGCTTGGTGGAGTACTTAAGTGACTTGGTTGCAAGCTTTTGTAGGAGGGTTCTGCAATCACCTAAGTCTCATCAACACATGTAACAAAGTTGGGGATCAGCAGCACAGAAAAGGCTACTTGCAAAAGGTTTTAACAGGTGAAAAGCTAAGTGAAGTGCCACAGAGGGTAATTGCCAGAAAGTCAGCTCTCAAATAGTGGTACTGCAATGATGGAGATTGGGTAGTATAGATACCAAGTCCTATATTAGGTAATATGAACTGCTCAGTGGAGTACCAAAAAGGCTTGGTTCTCCCCCTCAATGGACTTTTGATGGAGGGTCCCCGAAGGTCATTTGGGTCTCATCAATCACAAACCCTCGATGATAAGTTGTCAACATAGCAATTTCTGGTAATTGGGTGAAGGGTATTTCACAGGGATCCCTTTTCTGGTTATGCAACAGGACTGATGGACAGTGCTTGGCTTCTTGATGATATATATTCTCTATTGGGAACCCTTAAGATAATGTATTTTCTTCATTAACACTTCCGTTCTGATAAATCTTATACTAAATGAAAAGTTTGCTTGAATGAATATGATATCAACATATAAAGAAGAAAACTAAAACTAAATGGAAAAAATTAGTTAACCTGTAATTGTAATCTTTTACTACAAAATACAATGGTGGTCCAACTCTAAGGTACTCTGAGATGTTATTGAAATAACCCTGATACAAGGAAAAACATTGAACCATGGCTAAATAAGACAGGATGGATTTGAAAGAAATTGCACAAAAAATGGTAAGAGAGTAAAAAGAAACTTAAAACCTGAAGGTAGGAATCCCGAGGAAGAACAATCTGTTGCTCTAGACCACGTTCAATCCTTGTGCATAATGCCTGTTGAGCGTTGACACCATTAGCATAATGTGAAAAAATATATCCACAAGATTTCTGAAGAAATGGTAATGGATCTCCTCATTTCACAAACAACTTACAATGCTTGCTAAAGTAAAAGCACCAAAAAGGGCAACGACCACAATTTTAACTCCCCAAAGTCCAAGAATTGGCGCATGGACCTCCTATATATAACACAAAGAGAGTTATCTTTGAGAAGAAAAGCAAGAGCAGTCTTTATTCTCAATAAATTCTTGGATCTTGCAAGAGAAGCTGATTTGAACAAGAACTCATAAAGATGGTCTCTTGAGAAACACCATCTTACATCAAATACAATAAGAAAACAACAATAACTGAATTAGAAAACTACTATAAATTAAACAAATTCTATTTTTTATTTGCATGTGATCCTCAAATGATCTAAGCAGAATTTTACCTTCATATATCGTGTCAGCAATCCATCTCTATGCTCCCTGATGCCTACACTTTTATATAGAGGCAATCAGAACTAAATATACTTTTTTAGAAAAAAAATATAATTATAAAAAGAGAGAATAATATATTTAGGCAAAAAAAAAAAGAATGGTAAATACCTAAAATGTGTCAAAGTATAACAGCCAACCAATCTCTACTACCAGACAGTGAGAATCCCCATAAAACAACCATGGTCGGTACACCAAGACATATATTACTTTATCCCAAGATGTATGTGGTCTGAAAGATATACTTAAAAATACCAACACTCCTACCCGACCAAATATGCCAAGAATTGTATAGACTACACTTTGCATAAACATACTAAATTCAAGGAGAGACACCTTTTGTCACAAAAGGTTTAAATGATTAATGTATAAGGAAGTGTTGAACATATAATTCATTGAATACTTCTTGAGTTGATACTTTTACAATGAAGCCTTGCACACATATAAATACACAAGGAAAATAGCTAATACATTTAATATTGAACTACTCAACCATCTAATTAATATACTGACCAACTAACTTGATAAATGAGATTGACTAATTGATCATCTAATTTATGTTTCTCAACAGGAAGTAAGGAGCTACACCTGCTTTTAAAACAACCAAAGTATCCATGAGTGTGACATCCTGCACTTACCTTCACTATCTTGTAAGGATGTTGAAGTCACCTCAATGCATGGAAAACAGTCAATCCTGTTATTCTCCGCTCTCTTAAAGTCTAAAGTCACCAAAGCTACAAAAGCAGTGATTTGCAGAAGGAAATCCAGTAGAACCGCCAAAGCTACAGAAAAATAAATAGCTAACAGTTATAAGAAATATTAACAAAAGCTTCAAATCACATCATATAGGACTTGACTTTTTTTCTGCCTTCCTTTTAGGATAGATAATATTCTTTTCAATCAGAAATTAAAATTAACATCTAAACTCTTAAGTATTTATCAGAAAAGAAAGTCAAATTTTGAGGATGAGGAGAAAATTATAAGACCTGCAAACATGGAGAAAACACGGCATGCTGGCATTGAAATGAACGAACCAACAGCAAAAGCCAGAATCTCAGATAAGCTGGCTAGTGTAATGGAAGGTCCAACCTCCCCCAGTGCAGTACTTATTCGTTCTTCTATTGGTAAACTTGTAGATTGCCGTTTCATAGCATGTACAAGTATACACATATTATCTACTCCAACCTGATTGTTGAATGAAAATCCAAGAAATAAGGTGACATGTCAGAATACTTGCAGAACGAAATAACAGGAACAGAAACTAAAAATGCTGCTTCAGCTGATTCAGAGACAAACAATCATCTGCATCGGCATAGTGAAGTCATTGGCAGATTTCATAAATAGTTAGATATTTTTAATGAGTTGGGCTTGTCCAGATGATGTATAGTTTTTTTAGCTATAACATTGCCTGCTGATTGTGGGGGCCACTGGAGCAGGAGAATGAAGTAAATATATTTTTTATTTTTATTTATTACAATCCCGGTATCTTTCCCAATACCCAGGTTAAGTTTTCAACCCAAGCGATCCTAAAGGCGCACTTCCCCAAATATGCCATTCAGGATTATAGTTCACTTCCCCAATAAGCTTAATTTGCACAGTCCAGGATTGTGGACTCTTTAGTTACAACTTACAACAAAATGTGAGAACTTTTTGTAATGAAAAGTTCTTTTATAACATTTTAGGGAGATAACTATAATGTCCTCATAGTGGGTTTCAGCAATTTTTTTTTTCTTTTCTGGGGAGGTCTACTGTGAATCTACAAAGGCATTGAAAAGCTCTTTTTATTTTGTTTGGCCAACAGGCATTGAAAAGCTCTAATTAGCTAATTATGCATAGGTTGAGCTCAATGGAATTATAACATCAAGTGAAAGAAAGGCAAAACAGGCTTCCAGGCAGTGGGCAGCACAGAAATCCAACAAAGAAAAGAAAAAGATAGAAACGACTTACAGCCAGAACCAGGAAAGGAATAACTTCCATAATGATTAATGTAGATTTTACTCCAATAGCACTGAAAAATCCAACTGATCCGAGGACAGAAAGCATTACAAGCACAACCCCAGAAAGACCCAGCAAAACCTGAATAACTCAAAATTAGATTACGAGCAGTGCCAAATTATGGTAACATTAATAAATCAAGAATCATCTGATACATGAGGTGCGGCATCCACATGGTTCACTTCAAAAAAAGAAGAAATGAACATCATACCTTGGATGAGATGTAGAAAGTACATAGATGAGGTGTATCTCCCAGTGTCACTGATATATAAGCAAACATTACAAGATAGCTGACCTAAGAAAAGGTTAGAGATAAGCACCAAACATTGATTTGATTAAAACAAGCATATCATTTAATTAAAATATACGTAGTACACAAATAGTCAAGTTAAACGGAAAACCCTCTTTTCATGCCTTACTAGTATTGTTATAACATCTGCTGTGCTTTCTCTCTTTAGTTCTTCCTCAATTGAACTCTCAGCTGAAAATGACAAAGTGAGATTGCTAGACTTCACCATTGGCAGCAATTCCTCCTGTCAAATGTAAATCTAATTAAAAATTAGAAGTATATTTGAGTAGGAAATCCCATACAACATGCAAAAGCACACTTAGGTAAATAATTCTGATAACTTAGAAGCAAGGTTAGCTGCAAAATCTCATACAACATGCAAAAGCACACTTAGGTAAATAATTCTGTTAAATAACTTCTTGATCAGTGATGATAGTCAACTGATTATTTTTGGGGGATTAAAGGCAGTCAAATGGATAGTAAAACCTACTGGAGTTAGCTCTAAGTTATAGTTTGAATGCCATCTCGTATGATGACAGCATGGGCTGTAATATTCTATATTTATGATATTTTAGTGCATTCTCTTGTATAAAGTCTCTAGAAACAAAAGACTTCTCTTCGGTCAGAAATCAGAATATACTGATCACTTTTCCTACAAGCGATTTTCTCTCCCCGTCTTTCTCATTTCTTAGAACCCACGTACAATATTAGTGGGTAAATGGAAGCCCCCAACACAACCATTTTCCTTATGCAAAAACTGCCAGGGGATGGATCAATATCAATTTTACAGGTTACAATAACTATCATGCCTGCATCCACATTTAGAACAATGTAAATGATGAATGACATTCAACCCTATTAGTATTGTATTTCAGAATGTACTAGACAAGCAGATGGTGTACAATTATGTAAACTGACATTTGACCCAAGTACCACATCAGTGAATCGAAGAATGCTATGAGATATATAAGCATTAGTTACACTACCACCAAAACTAGGGCAAAAGATTTTAATTAGCAGAGAAAGAGAAAGAAAGAAGAAGGATTCTCTTAACTAGAAATAGAGAACGAAGTAACTAGAAAAAAAATTGTTAGAGAATTCAAAGTACAGAATTGACCTGTCAACCAACTGAAAGTCTTCTATACAGAGACAAGCAAATGAAGCGATACATGTATGTAAAGTGTACATCCTACTAGTAATAGGAATACATTTATTTTAGATTTAAAAAACAAGAAAGAAAAAAATTACAAAGCATAAAGAACAAGATGTCCTAACTAGGAATATGTATCGGAAAAATACAAGGAGTACGTGCAAAAACCCAACCTTAATAGCCTATATATTGATATTCTCTTAGTCATGCATGGGGTTCATAAAATCATAGACTTATAGCTATTAATCTGCCTTGGAATAAAAAAAAAAAAAAAAAGAATTGAGTAGTTGCATCTGCACATTTACATTATGACCTAATCAACCGTAGGTTTTTCCTTTCAATTGATACTATGGAATCTTTAAAGAAATGATTCAATGTAAAAGACTAAAACTTCTTTTCTTTCATTAATTTTAAGAACATAAAGACAACAGAGTACCAAATAATAAATCAAGTAATCAACAAAAATCAGATAGCCTGCATATAAGGAAAGTAAATAAAAAGAAAAACTGCAAAATGTGTTCAGTGGTGAAACCTTTGCTAATTGGATGAAAGCCTTTTCCCAAGCTATTGCTTTACCATTTTCATCGCCAACTTCCGCAAGTGCATTATTGACTGGGTAGGTAATAATAAATGCAGAGGCCTAAAATAGGGTAATTAGCATAGTTTTAACACATAGACAACTAAGACAAACATAACAATTATACCTCAGAATAATTGTTTCCAGAAAACCCTCCCAAGGCAGTAGTTGGGTCAAGGGGAGCCGAAAATGCACTAAAGCATGTTTCTGCAGAGGTAAAATGCTAAAAACAAAAAGTTAATCAGAGCCAATATATACTGGATACATGGACAAGATAATAAAACATTCAATAATATCAGTTTTACATAAAGTGATATAGTAAAAAAAATACCAGGAGGACACGACCCATGCACATGCATTGTAAGCAATAAGCTTGACAATTCAAGAAAAAACAAAAGATGAAGCCATCAAATCCAGACAAACAAAGTCACCCCTTGTTTCTTTTTTGTTTGATCCTTCGTACATTTGTTGAACTAGGTCTATCTGAAACATAGATCCAATTGTACTAGACATGTTATCAATTAGACTATCTAAGACCACTTGACACATAGAAGGTCGTGCGGCAAGCCTCAAACTAACCACCAACCTAGCCCACCGGAATTACTAGGCATTTACTATTGTTACAATCATGCATTTCCCACTGGCTGGGCAGGATGTGTTCAGACACATTCCATATTTTTAGCCACATTTGTTACCTGCATCCTTATTTACAACATTGTAAAGTATTTTATTTATCCACTTGTATTGAAGATTTGTGCTTTTCTTTTATTTTGAAATTCTATTTCTATTGAATGATTTCCGAATAATTATAGAATGGTTCTGAATTATTCATTCAACAAAGGGACGTGCATAAATATAAACACACTGAAAAAGCACCTAATACATTTAATGCTCCTAATTAGTATAGCTAACAAACATTGACCAACTAACACTAATAAATAAATACTGACTTCTAACAAATTACAACAAAATTTTTTGAGATAGAAAAGATACAAGGGAATACAAGGAGGAGGACAAGTTACCCTCACCTATGGGGAACAAAACAACAAAAGAAAGGACAGATAAGGCGCTAAATCAATAATGCCATCCAATCCCTTTGGACATCCACCATGTTAGCATGACATTAGAGCATAAGTTCAATATGCCTTTACCCTAACTATAGTTTTTCCCTTTAAGGAGAAAAATGTGATTTAACTTCCCAGTAACGTCAGAAAAAGCCGACCACTCTCTAACTTTGATAAAATAATTTTTTTTTCTGGGTTATTAATCCAACTACAATCTGAAAATTAAGGCATGACCAAGAGAATTCAAATAGCCAGCTAATTAGTATAAACTACAGCCTTGATATATTCTCAATAAAATTGCAATTTTTAAGATAGGAAGCTATAATAGAAAGTATTCATCGTCAATAAACAACCACCCGAGTCTTTCTACTTGCTTGGTGACTTTTTCTTATATCATAGTTTTTATTATTATTCAAAATTTAGTATTCAATTCAGTTTTATTTGTAGCAAGCTGAACCTTGTATAATTTTCAGCTTGAAGGGGAAGTGCTGAGAAACCATAATTAATTATTCAAGGATGAGTCTCAGAATTTATGCGGGAGTTCTATAGGAATAGCCAAATAGGACTCCAACTCTCAAGATTATTTAGGTAAAAGTATGGTAGTTATTTATATTATTATCTTCAGGAATTATTCTTCCCTGGGAAGATTATCCTTAGTATTTGAATTTATCCCACTTATGTATATTAAGTAGGAGGGAGGGTGCAGCCATATTGTGTGTGTGTACACTCCAAGCAAGCCTTTTCATCCACCAAACCACTATTTTTTTTCTTTTAAAATGGAAAAAAATAACATTAAAGAAAGAAAAGAGAGGAGCACGAGTTGACATAATTAATCAGAGCACAAGTGATCCTCTTAAATGAAAAATAAAAAATTAAAAACGAAAATCTAACTCAATAAAGCCTTCAATGTCAACGGATAAAGTGTTTCAAAAGAAAAATCATATGTTAAAATAAGATTAAGTGAATCAAATTTCTGAAGTTTACCTGAAAGCAATACTCAGCATGTTCAACGCCTCCATAGTTATCATAATTTTCAGGGTCCATTTGGAAATACTATCAGAACCAAAGTTAAGGCAAAGAGTAAAACATGGAGACGTCAGCATAAAGCCAAAACACAACAGTAATATGAGAAGGAATCAAGCAAGAAAAGTCAACTTGTACATGACACACACAAACGAAGCCATACATTTGCATGCAACAGCAACACAAAAATAGTACAAGACAGTCATTTTGGAAGTTGGGCCTTAGACCTGCAGAATGCTTTGAGTTGCACAGTCCTGGCCTAGGGGCTTCAAGCAAATGTCACCAAGAGATATTAATGAGCCAGAATAATTAACACGAATTTCATCAACCTGCCAGAGTAATAAATTGACAAAATATTTGGACATGAGTGAGGGGTGGCGATGCATGCAACAAATCCACTCAATTTGTGGTTAGAGAAAAAGAAAAATTAAAATACCTTCCTCTGTATTTCGAAAAGTAATTCAATGTTTTCATCTGTTATGATACTAGGTGGTTTACCATGATCGGATTCAGGGATTGTTGCTATCAGTAGCTGAAACATAAGCAATACGTATTACATTTCTGATTCCGTATAGAAATTATAACATCAAAGTAAGAAAAACTAGCAATAGCATCTAATAGGAAGCCAAGTATTGGTGTAGTTTCACAATTAAACATGATTGTTTGGGTTGGATAGATTTTCTTGGAAGGAACGGATAAAACAAAACCTATTAATACTAAAATTGGCAAAAAAATGTGGTTCAGTTTGGTGAGCAAAAGACTATATTAAAATCTATGGTTAAACCAATACTGTAAGAATCGGACAGGATTGGACGGTCCGGCCGGTTCAACCCCTGACCGGACTGAAGAATGAGTTGGTTCGAATATGGAAACCATTTCGACATTTAGACCAGATTGGACCAGACAAAACTTCTCGGACCAGATTAGACTAGTGAACAGCTAAAGAACCGCCCGATTGAATTAAAATATTAAAATTCTATTTTTACCCCTCATATATTAATATTTATCAATTTAGTCCACTAAAAAGTCTTTTTTTCTCAATTTAGTCCCAAAATTTTTTTTTTCTCTATTTAATTCCGAGAAAAATATTTTGTTATCAACCTTAGTCCCTCTAAATAAATTATTGTATAGTAACATTAATTATTTGTGATAATTTATCAATTTATAATTATTTGTTATGATTATAATTCTAATACTTATATTTCATATATCATTTATATTTAAGATAATTAATATTTATTATTATTACATAATCCAGTTCAACCATTGGTTCGACTGATTAAATCGATCATTTCATTGAACGGTTTTGAACAACATTGAGTTAAACTATAAGGGGATATTTAGTACACAGATTAATTTTTTATTCCAAAGAAGTTGAAATCTTGAATCTTAGATTCTCATCTTTGGTACACAGTTAGAAAAAAAATATTCCCGGGAACATTGTAGTCTAGAGAAGGCAACATCCCTACAATATCTTGAATTTTTATTCGGGAATATTACATACTTACATTCTCGGCAAGGTAACATTTTCTCTAATAAAAAGTAACCATCCTTTAATATTTTGTATGTTATTATTTTCATTTATCTCTCATAATGTTAGCTAGAACCTATGATGCATGGACACTGACACAGACACGGGACAAACCGCCACGCTAAATTCTTAAAATTACATAACACAATACAACATATATTTATATATATAAATAATTAAAAATCTATAAATTTTAATAAAAATTTTAAAAATTACAATATCTATTCACGATATGTGTCATTATTTTCTATTGTTTATCATGTTAAAGTCACAGAAAAAATAATTTTATATTCTAAAACTTATAAATATGTGTCGTATGTCTAGCACGGTGACATTATTTTCTATTGTTTGTCATGTTAAAGTCACAAAAAAATAATTTTATATTCATAGGTTAAAACTAAGTTTATATTGTTTGCACTTTTAATCTATAATCAATAAAAATAATTATATACATATATTATATATTTTTTATAATTAAAAATATTTAATAAAAAAAGGCAGATATAACCGAAGAACATGTCCAACTTTAAAAAATATATCTTGTTGGCCCAAGTTAATCGGGTTCATGAACACCCATATATGCCACTAATTATCACTACCACTATCTTCTATTATTGTCATTAAAAGGTTGAAAATAATCTTAGATATCTAATGTGACAAAAAAGGGAGAAGCATTCTAGGGAGAGAAGAACAAGAAAAGGCTAGAACAAGAAGCATTCTAAAAATATCTAATGTATATTTCCTGTTTTCAGCCTATTTCAGAAAAATATTTTAAGTCATACTACCCTCAGAACCATGTACAGAATTCAGGCCAAAAAAAAAAAAAGAACCATGTACAGAATTTTGGGAATACATTTTCCACCAAGCAAAAATGGAATCCTAAACCTTGAAATTTCTCCTTTCTTTCATTTTGGATGAATTTCCTCTTTAAGTTCACTCTGCCTCTAATATATTGCACATTTCTTTTCTTAAGGAATCTGATGTTTTCTTCAAGAATATAGTCAGTGGAAATTTTACCTCAGCAGGGAGAAAAATCCTGTTCAAGTGTTTTAAACATTACAAAGCAAAGTAAATTTTGTAACCTGGATTTTCTGAGAAAGTCTGCATCATCATAATGATTTCCTTTAGTATAGTACATAACTACATATCAGTTCTAGGTCAGCTTTCTCTATAAGGAAAGCTCTGGTTTGTGGGCCAATTGGCACAATTTCCTCAGAAAAGAATGAAAGTTATCTTCATTTTGCAGTAAAATTGAGATATTTTCCTTTTCTAATACTCTTTCTCAAGGGCAAGATTAGATATCAGCAATCATTCCTTAGGCAGGACCAAACAAAGAAAGTAAAGAAACATGAAAGCAAAGTGGATACCTGTTCAATTCTATAGAATGGGGCAAGATGACTGTCAAAAAAATGCTTCTCTTCTGCCACCTTGCTCCCAGGACCTACCCATAACTGTAATTCAAACATTGCAATGAAGTTTAATGAGGATTATAAGCAATCATCAAAACCATGAGCAAACAAAGAGAGAGCATCAGTGAACATTTTTCAAGTAATGATAATGACAAAAGTACAAAAATGTGTCCTATGCAGGATAATGGGACTTCTAATGGACTCAATGGGTGTTTTATGGGCTTCAACGATAGGGCTGGAAAAAACTAATTCTCAAGCCAATTGTTAAGCTGGTTGGCAGATTTGAGTATGGTTGGATCAATCAGTCAGGTCTTCGACCTAGTTCTGCCACGTCATGGGTCAGTAGCTGCTATCACAGAATCCCCTTCTCCAAGATTGCAGTAATGTGGTCTCAGGCTGGAGAAGCTAGGAGAAGATAGAATAGATCAGAAATCTTGTTTTGTCCCCTGATACTAGTCTGATAGTGGTAGAAACATCTGGGGGACATTGGTTTGAAGCATGAAAAAAGAAACAAAAAAGGCATCCAGGATACATAAGAAGATGACTTAGATACAGAGTCTCATTGATAGAACCCCAACAGCTAAAGAACATAAACCACAAGTATGAGAATTTCAATACTTGGAAAACACAAGTGCTAGAATCTAAAACACTTGAAATAAACACAAAATTCTATTTATTTATTTATTTTGGCAATTGATGGGCCGGCTTGGCTCAGCGATAAGCACGCTTTCTGTGGGGTCTGAGGTCGCCAGTTCGAATTAGCCTCTCAGCATAAAGCAGGGGTAAGTCTGCTTAATATATTCCCTTCCCCAGCACCCCCACCAAGTGGGGACTCAAACTGGGTTGGCCTTTTTTTTAATTGGATAAACACAAACTTTGAAGTGATACTAATATGAATACCCTTCAACTGAGTAAAGGAGCGTTTATAAATATAATGCTCAATTACAGTAGTGCTATCTTAGGAAAGGGAAACATGAAAATGCTTAAATGCATGTGCAACTAACTGATAGTGGGCTAATAGCAAGACATGATGCGAATGTAGTGGTGCATGATATGCAAATTAAAAGGAAATAGCAATTACATGATGAGATAGGAAACGACAAAATGATGTACAAGGAAATCAGAATAAGCAATCTTCAGATAGAAACAGCCCAAACCAACCAGGCTGGTCCGTGACTTTTCGGCTTTGTAGAGGGGACCTTATCACAAATTGGTTAAAGGGGAGGAGATTTTATCAGAAGATGAGTCCAGAAATGATAACCCAAATATGGGTTTGATTAGTTCTGGGCCATGTAGCTTGGGTGGGGGCTCTGGAAGGTGAAACTGAAAACAAGGTGAAATGATAACACTGAAGGTTTGGATAATGAGAAAGTGATAGTGTATGAAAATAAGCTTGAAAAGAACTTAATAAGCCAGCCAGCATGAGCCGCTGAATAATAAGGCACTAGATAGTTTTTGTGGCTAATAAGATACCATCAGCCTTTATGAGAAACATTTTATTCACATCTTACCTTTTTTTTATATAAATTCACATCATACCTTAAAATAGGCAAAAAGAAGTTTAAAACAATATGTAATTTGCAAGAGCACTATTCCAAAATAAACTCATTGTTTGATCATTTAAGGTATGTTTGGTTGCCATGTTTTCTGTTTTCTATTTTCACTGAAAATAGAGAATATGATTGAAATGTGTTTTGTACAATTTTTTTGAAAATATTTCTTGAAATAGGCAGAAAACAGGAAATATAAAAATTAAAAAAAAAAAAAAAAAACGTTTCCAGTATTTTCAAAAACTAATTGGGTAAATTGCAGTTTGGTACCCTGTGGTTAGGGGCGATCCCACTTTGGTACCCTGAAAGAAAAATTTTTTCAGTTTGGTGCCCCGTGGTTTGCTCCGTTAGCGAATTAGTCCCCTGTGCTTTATTTCCGTTAGGATTTAACGGCAAATGTGATTGTGACCACCTTAAAATGTCAAAAACCTCCTAACAAGTCTTCTTTTATGTGTTTAAGTCCTTTCCCTTTACTAAAAGGGATCAAAACATAAAGAAAACAGAAACTAAAGGGTACATTATGTAATTTTACTGTTGAGTTGAAAATAATTATAAAAGGGTCTTTAGAATTCTAATATTACAGAATTTTCTCCTTTTCATAAGATTTCTTTTGAATAGGTCCTGATTTAATTACACTTTAATCCCAAAAGTTTATGATCTTTATCAAAATAGTCCTTAGAACCTCAAAAGACAAATGAGCATCTATAATTTATCAAAAAATCCCCATATTCATATACCTGAAGCTGAAATTTTCATTCAAGTACACTACAAATAAATCAAACCCCCCCCCTCCCCAAATTTTTCCAAAATAAGCCCCACAAATCAAAAACCCTCTCAACAACAAAATCAACATCATCAACAACCAATTTCTTCATACCCTAAGGAATCAAATTGTCCTGTTTATGACTATACTATACATCTATTGTAGAAGGGAATGAATGCAAGGCACCTAATCATCTATTTCCTCAAATCCCTATTCTCTCAAATCTTTGCCCACAAAATAAAACATCTCTTCATCGTTTTCCCCTTTTATCCCTAATCTGCAAATCCACCGTCAAAATGACGCTCGGTAGCTCTAAGAAACGCCACCGCACCGCTGGCGCCTCCGGTAGCCGCCATTCCTCCACCATCGCCGTCATCGACTCATCCTTCTCCGACAAAAGCATTGCCGAAGTGACCCAAAACCGGCACCGTCGCACTTCGAGCACCTTGGCTGGCGGCAACAGCCTCTCATTCAACGACTCCTCCACCGTCGACGTCGTCCTCCGCCTCTTCGTCAATACCGCCTCTTCGATCGACTCTTCCTTTGATTCTCGCTCCGTCGACCACGCCGCCACCGCCTCCACCTCCGTCTACCTCCACTCTGACATTCTCCGGCGATCCATGTACATCTTCTCCCTCTTATTTGACCGATGGATTGGCCAGTCCAAACTAGACGAATTTGACAAATTGTTCAAGCTGAATCTCAATGTTCCTTCCACTCCAAGTTCTCTACAGTCTCATCTCAAACTAAACCGGAGCGTGCATATAGTATAGTCATAAACAGGACAATTTGATTCCTTAGGGTATGAAGAAATTGGTTGTTGATGATGTTGATTTTGTTGTTAAGAGGGTTTTTGATTTGTGGGGCTTGATTTTGGAAAAATTTGGGGGGTTTTGATTTGTTTGTAGTGTACTTGAATGAAAATTTCAGCTTCAGGTATGTGAATATGGGGATTTTTTGATAAATCATAGATGTTCATTTGTCTTTTGAGGTTCTAAGGACTATTTTGATAAAGATCATAAACTTTTGGGATTAAAGTGTAATTAAATCAGGACTTATTCAAAAGAAATCTTATGAAAAGGATAAAATTCTGTAATATTAGAATTTTAAAGACCCTTTTATAATTATTTTCAACTCAATAGTAAAATTACATAATGTACCCTTTAGTTTCTGTTTTCTTTATGTTTTGATCCTTTTTAGTAAAGGGAAAGGACTTAAACGCATGAAAGAAGACTTGTTGGAAGGTTTTTGATATTTTAAAGTGGTCACAATCACATTTGCCGTTAAATCTTAACGGAAATAAAGCACAGAGGACCAATTCGCTAACGGAGCAAACCACGGGGCACTAAAATGCAAAAAATTTTCTTTCAGGGTACCAAAGTGGGATTGCCCCTAACCACAGGGTACCAAACTGCAATTTACCCAAACTAATTTGTAATATTTTTCAACTTTACAAAAAACTAAACTATTCAAACATGTTAATATCATCGTTTACTAACAATCAAACTTACAAACACAAAAGCTATAGTTATTCAAGTTAACATAATTCAAATATTAATAAGAACAAAGTTTTGACTTAATAAAAAGAACATGTTTCTTAAATATTGAAAACTCAAAAATGAAAATAGGAAATGAAGATAAGAAACATTTCCTTAAGTCAAACGCACTCTTATTTTGACAACCTAGAAAAACATGTAAAAGAACCTTAAGAAGACAACAGTGAGACAGTCCAAAAAAGGAATCCAACAATTATTTTTTGGAGATAAAAAATAAGCTAGAAAAATGTAAATACATGGAATTCAATGCAGATTATGAAGATGCTACAGATAAAAATCATAATACCTTCTCAGGCCGGGTCTCAACCCTAAAACGAAACAGACCCAGACAAAGCAGAAGAACAATTGCCAATGAAGAACAAAGCACAATAGCAGGATTTCTAGCAGCCCATCGCCCATAAGTCCTGAATCCAAAAGCAAAATTTAAACAAATTGAACAAGTAACACTAGCAGCCCAAACAAAATTCTAGTTGCATTGGTGCTTCTTCTCTCAATGGAAGGATTTGAAACTTGGAATCTTTGGGTTCTTCTACTTGTCTGTCTTTCTTTAGACTTTTATTCGAAGTCCACATATTTCTTCATGGCTGAATTTTTCAGAAAGTCAATGACAGAAGGCCCTTCCTTCATAAAGGCTTTTGTTTGAAAAACGATACTAAGAGAAAAACAAATGGTTTTTTTAGATTCAACGACCCAAAAAGGCCTTATTACTCAATGTTTGTCTAATGTGCTTTAGAAGTTCAAAGGGGTTCACAACCATCTCTTCTTACAGTGTGAAATGGCTAAAGAGATTAGGAATAGACTTTTTGTTTTTTCTAAAACATTAATGAGAGCTAGATCTGTCCAGCTGATCTTGAGGCTTTTCAGCAACAAAACTATTTGACGTTGTGCAATCTTTGCTGGTTCACAGTATCTTCGGTTAGAATGGAATGCCATGTTGCTCAATCAGCAGTTCCTTCCACCATATATTTTTTTGGGGAGAGAATTATTTTGTTGTCCTCTTTATGGGGGTGAGGGTGTCTGCAAATGGCTTTTCAAGGGAATGCCCTAACGGACCTTTAAAGGTTATTGGGGCTTTATTGACATCTTATTCCATTTCCAAAGTTAGAGTTAGATTTTATTTCTACTTTTATTTTTTCGCATTTGATTTAAGATGATTTCTTGTCCTCTGTATTATTAAACTTTTGAATGTTATCTCTCCAACAAATTATTTTCCAATAAATTTCAAACAAAAAGATATTAAAAGCAATTCTAATGCTTCCTACCTGTAAAAACTGGACATGTACCCTTGAACAAGAGAAAGTTGCTTTTCATTATTTGTATGGAGATCCAGATGTACCTTAATCATCAAGAAAAAAGTCAAGACAACAAAAGAAAATTTGATAAAAACAATTTCACTACACATATGAAAAAGGTTCATTGATAAACCAACATAAATATTTGATATTATTCAAAATTTCCGAAATAAAAGAAAAATATGGTCCAATGCTTTAATCATGAACCAAATAAGCAATATAAACAACAATTGCACAACTATCTGCATGATCAAAAAAACATATCCAGTATAGTGCAGGCATGTAGCACAAATAACAGAATACATATAATTTGAAAATATGACAAGGCAGATAAAAGAAGACACTACTTACCTGCTTTTTTTCAGATAGAAGAAGAAACTTCATTCAGATTGAAGAGAGTTCATGAGAATGAAGTATTCTCCTTAGAGAAGTACAAGAATCAAACAAAAAAAAAAGAGAATATAAGAAACAAAATTAGGGCCCCATTGAGTGTGTTTTTATTTTTACATTCTATAAAATATGAGATATTGGTTTTGAGAATGGTATATTAGTATTTTTTTTCTTTTTTCTAGCGAAATGCTATATTAGTATTATATTATTGTTTCATGTATTTAAATATGCGTAAATACCTGGCCCTGTACTTTCTTTGTTACAAAAAGCTGGAGTTCACATCTTCTAAATATTCCATAATTTTTGTTCTCAAACACATTCTATTTTTTTCTACTTTCAGTTGAAAACGACACTTTCAAACAATTTTTTTTAGTTCTTAAAAATTAATTGTTTTTGAAGAAATTAAACAGGCTCCTAATCATGCAACAAAGCTGTTCAATCTGTATGCATATCAAATAAAGTGACTCCCAACTATAAAGCCTTTTCTAAGTTTTTTTCACTTCCATTTTGTTGCACCATAAAAATTTCTTGCCCTTTTTAACAATCAACAATAAACAACCTTCTCTCCCTGGTCACTCTTTCAACCAAAAAACCAGGAAAGTAAGCACTAATTGCCATAACAAAATGAACATAAAGAAAGAAAGCATGAAATCATGCAAGAATTTTTATACCCACTAGTCTAACTGGAAATCACCATTACTTTTAATTATCAATCTTGTACTTTTACACACAGCATCAGCTAGTTAAAGCATTGCCTATACTCAATTTTACATCACTAGGGAGAAAGTTTAGCACAAAAGGGACAATATCTAAATTAAGCTGAGGAAAACAATCACATCTGCGTCTTAACTCGCTTCCAACCATGTTAATGCCATAAATTCATATGTAATAAAAAAATTAACGAAAAGAATAAAAGGAAAGAAAATCCATTCTAGCTTTTAAAATTGCACTATTAAAGCCAAAAATAGATATCCCACAATTTTGGAAATGAAGAATAACATATGAACACAACAAGAAAATGTCTTCATTCAAAACCTCAAGAACCAGCCATTCAAAGCTAAACCCGAGCAAATTGAAAATTTTCTTTTAAATCCCATATATAGATGAAATTCATTGGCTAATAAAGCATACCTCTCTGAAATTGTTTTCATCCTTTCGAAGAATGCCAGAAATGCTTTCATCACCACCAACGTCATTCAACAAAGGTTCCACATTAGTGCCAAGCCTTCTCCTTTCCCTTGTCCCTTGAAGATAAACCCATCCAAACAACACAACAACCAATACAAAGTACAATATTACCATTGAAAAGTCCAAACATCTGACCTGTAGGTATCATTTAACAGAAACCAAAATCACAACAGGTATATTAGGCAAATGGCACAGTCTATAAGTAGAGAATTTGTGTTCCACCACATCATTAAAACATTAGGTTTGGCAGTAATCCCTGTAGTCTGTTATTCTTTTTATCCTATTCTAGTCAATTAATTCTTTTTCTATCAAAATATGATTAAACAAAAAAGGTAAACACTAGACTGATAAAGACATAAACAAAACAATAACTCATCATATAAAAGGAATTATTGTTCACTGTTCAAACCTTTAGAGATCCAATTCTGACAGAGCAGGGTTCTTTATTGGGTGGCGAAGGTTCAGATCCAGAGCAAACAGCATTTGAAGGGCAATCACCACAAGAGCAGCCCAACGAAGTGTCAGAACATGAATAAACAGATGCATTCATGAGTTCCATAGGAGATGAGTCAGGAACCACTGTCTTAAAATTTATAGAATAAGGTGAACCAGGATTGCCAGGAGGTACTTTTTGACCAATAAATTCAAACCACTCTGACATCAACAATCAAAAATAAGAGAAGCATTAGAACAAAAAGAACTCTATGCATATACCAAGCACATAAAGGAAGACAGCCCAATAATAATTAGCCAATAGATCAACAGCTACAGAGAACCAATGTAAGGATTTTACATTAGGTCCTATTGAAATAGATTACCTTTGAAATTTCTAGCTCCAGCTCCAACAAAATCTAATGCTCTTGTGTTCATCGTCCCAAACTTTACATCCTTGCATGAGTCATAAAGACCTTTCCCAAAAGTTTCAGTTATATAGTAATCAATGCCATCCACAGTCAAATTGCCAGTAACCTAACAACAAAAGACGATAAACAATTTAAAAAAAAAAGTTCTAAGTGAATTTAGGCTGACATTGGTCGGTAGTCTACATACAACACTGATGTGTGAAGAGCATAAACCAGCCACAACTAAAGCAGAGCAGTTTACCAAGCTCAATCATAACGCACGGGTTTCTGAAGTCAGATATAATATCACACTTGGTGTTGCACAAGAATTGCCGAAATTATAGAAAGAACTTCACTTGCAGATGCTCTCTCACAGACCAAAACCCACCACCCCCAGCCCAAAAACAAACAAATCCCCCTTTACTACAATTTTTTCTTTATTTGTACCTTTTCTTCTCTTAATCGCCATAAGTGCAGATAGACCAATGATGAGGATACCTCAATCTTTGGACTTCGATAAAATCCCCATTCCAACTGGTTGTGATCACATATTTGGATGTATACAGTAAAACAACGGAATTAGAAATAAAGCTCTACAGTTCATCTACAAGAATGGCACCTTACTGCCAGAAAGTTTTAGCAAACAGGGTGAATATGGATATAATAGGATAACAAAGACCGAGGCAAGACTTGTTACTAGAACTTGATAGAGTTTTGAAAACCCGTGATCTTTGGAAACAAGTTCGTAACCGTAAAAGGAACAATAAATAGATAATTATCACTTTGAAAAAACTTTCACAAAGTAAATGCCAAACCTCAGAAACAGATGTCACGTTGATAAATAGACTCTGATTAGGAGAGCAAGTAAGTTCACAGAAAAGATTTAGAAAGTTCCTCAAGCATGCTGGACAGCCCACGAGAATTGGTATTGCCTGCAAGATAATGAGTATATTTCGGTTACTCACACCATAGTGAAAAACAAAATAACCAAATCACGGGTCCTTATGCCAAATATCTGATTTTCCTTACAATATAAGCTCTTTCTCTATATTCTCCTTCTCCATATAATTTCCACTACAGATCAAACATAATGAGAAAAGAACATTTTCCTGCAAATGCTTTTCCTAGCCCCTTTTTCCTTTTCTTGTCTCACTGACGATGTGAGGGGTGAAAGAAAAAAAAAACGCAAGAAACTAGTTTACTTAGCACTTAGTGAAACCCTGAGCAAGAAGGGAAATGATAGCACACAAGTATTTGATTCCCTATTTTCTACAGTTTTTCAACAAAGATGATAAATAAAATAAACTAAGTCCAAATCCAAAAACTAGATATTCAAAGAAAATATCAGCAGAACTACAATTTAATGTTCCACTCCAGCATGAGATTTTATACTTCTAAATTAATCTGAAATCAAACCTTGTAGTCTTGTACACTACGTGATAGTAAAGAAAAACTGCCAAACAAATATCCGTATTCTAAAACCCAAAGTTCCTCTCACAAAATCACATCAATGGTTTCCCTTGCGTATAACTTGAACAAGACATTTAGAAAGAAAAAAAAGACAACTTTTCTTATAATATTATAAACCACTATTCCACAAAATGAAGAGCATATTTAAATAAAAGGTTTAAGCAAAGTTATGAATTGCAGCAAAGTCATGACTGGTAGACTGGTAATATATGTGACACTAATTGAGCCCACCGGCACTAATCAATAGCATACTTATTTTAACCTAGCCATAACAAAGACAAATATGAATTACAGGGCAGTTTAATGATATATAACTTTCCTATCTTCAGAGTAATCACAAGAGACCACTCATAGACTTCAAAACAATAATTATTTTAATAAAAGAAGAAGAAACTTTATTAGAAAGAAATTTACAACTAGATAAGGATAAGAAATCCTCAAACCAGAAAATACAAAGGAAAGCTCAATATAGAACATGGTAACAGGGTCCCTCTAAAGCTTTCAAAAAATGGAGGAAATTTTACTAAGAGAGAAGAAAAGTAAAAAAATGACAAGGCATAGGAGACAAGAGGTCCTCCAAAAAGAAAACAAAACAAAAAGAAAAAACAAAAATAACTCAACAAAGCCTTCCATTCCCCTTGAGATTCATAAGGAGGATACTCCTCTAAAGAACCCTTTAGAAGAAACCCATAAGAGGACAAACAAGTACTCCTCTCCCAAAAGCTTAGTAATGTAAAAAGAGTTAGTTAATTTCTTTGCATAAAAAATAAGGAGTTACCCCCCAAAAGGGACTACCACCAAAGAGAAGCCGTATGAATAATTCTGGCCCATAAAGCTATTATCTCCAATCACACAAACCATATAAATCTCGTAAACTACTTGTTGCCAAATTTTTGTTTTCCTTTTTATTACCAAGCCCTTTAAATCAAATAAGGAGAAACTGTTGCAGTGCATTTGGAAAAACCCATCTCTCAACAAAAATACCAAAGAGCTTATTCTACAAGTATCTCACAGCTGTATGGTGGAGAAATAAATGCAGTAGTTTCTGAACTAATCTGAACATTACACACGTCAGGGAAAAAGCCATATGGCACTAAGCAACCTGCAAAATGTCATTTGTCTTTATACTTTTGAGAAGGTCAAATGATTTGATCTTTGATGAAGCCTAAGAACTCTATATTGGCTTATCAAGAAGAAACTTTTGCCTTGATGGAAAATCAGTTGGAAATTGAGTATAACATTTACAGGGAAAAAAAAAGTCAAAGGACTGAAAATTCTAAACTCTCAAATCCTGAGTAGAAGAAAAGGGAACAATTACAAGACTTCTAGATATTAATAAAATACTAATCCTTTAACACTCCCGCAAAATTTCTAAGAGTAATCTTAGGTTACTCAACATAACGGAAGGTGATTTATTGTCTCCCCTGTGGCTTTTGTACAAAATAACAGAAGCTAGCCACCACCATATTATGCTTTCTTTGCCTGGTAGACTTCTATTCCAGCCTTAGAGTTTCAAAGAGAACTATAACGACAACATCATGACTAATACTATATGAGACAGAAATACATATAGAATGATAACTTGCCTGTTGAACCTGTGCCCTTAATGTATCGAATTGGGTCTCTGTACAACAAATATTTCCAGTTATGGATGGACACAAACTTTGAATTTTGGCAGATAGTAGCTCGTCAGGCTGCAAAGAAACACCATGCAATTAAAATAACCATCATATCAACATTTTGAAGGTCCCAACCAAAGGAAGAGAGGAGTTGACCCCATATGTAAGTGTTATGTAAACTAAAATGGTAGTAATACCTTTACCGAAGGTGAACCGTATGGGCAGTTCAGAACTTTCCCATCACTACGCTCACCACATATGTCATACATTGCACAATATTCATCAGAATGCTTCCCCCTAAAGAGCAACAGAATCAACCAAACTACTTCTTAGCCTTAACACACACAGAAAATAATTGATTTGACTCTACTTTCAAGGTATGAAACAGAGGAATCACAAAACAGTACCACTATAATGTATAGATGTGCAGTTATGAGCATAGCAATTTATAAGTTACATCCTTTATGCTTTATAAAATACCGCCAGACATGTAATAAGGAATTCCCAAGTCACAGTAGCTCCTTTTCAGTTATTTGCACCAGTATCTTCTGTAATATGGTACAGATGCTTATGGACCAAGTACTATACCAACAGTCAACCATTGATAAAAAAAAAAAAAAAAAANTGAAAAAAAAAAAAAAAAAAAAGATCAATGGTACCATTTCCAGATTAGATTTTACCACAATAGGTGGTATCAAATTAAATGGGTAAGCATTCCCATTCAGGAGGCCCCAGTGTCAAATCAATACCATACAAGGAATAAACTACTGTTACAAAGGAATGATATTGTAAATGAAAAACTACAAGCAGTCGCTCAATTCTAACCACTTGGATAAGGTAGCCTTACCTCAATGTTTCATCAGCAATCCAAAGAGCATTTAAGTCAGAAGAGGCAACCTTCAGCAAAGATTGACACAATAGCAGCACCTACATGTTCAAAACATTCAGTTTATGTTCAAGTCAAGTGATCAATTAAGATGGTATCAACCCCTTCCTCATGTTGGATGACAGTTTTTTTAAACTCTAGTCGCAGTGCAAGAAACACCTGAATTTTGAAAAGTAGCAAAATAAACCTCTTCAACTTTTGATTTGTGCAAATATGATAATTGATTTTAAGTTTAGCTCAATCAAAAATACAACAACAATTATAAAATTACTAAGAGACCATTTTTTAATGAAAATCTTAACAAAGATGACTTTTCGTACAAAATCAAAAGTTCAAGAAGTCTTTCATCATATTTTAAAGTTTAGAGGTTTTTTAACACAGTAATTAAAGTTCAAGGATAGGGGTTTGGTACACTTTAGCATTTTTTATAAGGAGACCGTGAAAAACAACCTCAAAACCAATGCAATTATACAGCTTCAGAACATCATTCCGTAAGAGATTGCTAAACCCAGAAAGGACACACAGGTACTCATATAGTGACCCAAGCTCTGATTTGCAATCCAATCAGCACAATAGTGCCACTCTAAAAATACGGCGTACTTTCACTTCCTAATGATGAGTGATTATAGTTTATTACTTGTAGATTGTTAGCTTTAGTAATTTTATTAAATAATCAACACGATGATCAGACGGGCGAAATAGCACAACCCCATGAATCACAAAAATCAAAATCATGTGTAGAATCTTTTCTTTTTATTTGTACATGAATCAATAATTAGTAATTTGAGGAAATGAGAACAGGAAAGAGTATTAAGGGGTTTTGAATTCTTGCCTGAAATAGAAAAGCAGCAGCGACGATACCCAGAGATGTACCCATATTCTTCTCTGTTACGCGAAAGTAAGCAAGAAGGTTAGAAGTTAGGCTGAAGGAGTAAGCGGTAATGGCAACTCTAGTAGGTCGAGATTTTAGGGTGTTTGGTCAACCAAGATGATGAATTTTCAGAATGAAAAATCTAAAACTTGAAGCGAAGAAGCAAGCGAATTGATCTGAAAACGACACGCTCCATAACTAAAAAACCGATCGTCTCGATTATTCACAGTTCTTCCAAGTTTGAAAGCAAGGAAACTCAAGTCAGAGTATTGGACACGTAGTTTTACTTTACCCTTGACGATAATGGCAACCACATTTTACCTCTTGCTTGGGTTGGGCCTTAGCTCTTTTTTCTTTTCTTACGGAAAAGTTTAAGTAGGTTAGTATGGGTATCTTATTAAAATTAGAAAATATCTTTTGATCTTTTTAAAAATTTACGTGAAGAATATATATATCACTTATTTATTCTGATTTTGAATATGTTTTACAAAGTAAACAGAACATTAATTATTTTTTTTATAATTTATCTCTATTAAATTGGTGAAAATAATCAAATTTAGTTGGTCTACTGGTTAGCACACTACGTTGCTTAAATAAGTGTCGGAGGTTTGAATCCCGCCCTGTGTGTGTAGCAACCAATTAACCAGCGGCAAACCCTTAAATTGAGCTCAGATCCGCGGAGGATTAGTCCTTAGCTTGTCGAGCTGGGAGATACCATGGGCAACAAAAAAAATTGATGAAAATAACTATGAGTAATTTAATAAAGATAATTTAATTTTTCTTAAAAAGCAAATGTTCAGAATCGGAGGAAATCAATGTTATTAAAACCAAATCGGAGAGTGGTCCGGACAGACCTTCAGGTCACGGGTTGATTGGTTCAATCGGTTAGACCGACGGTCAAACCAGATGACGTTATAAATATATAAATAAAATAAATATTAATAATTTTAAATATAAATACTCCTTAATTGATAAAATATAACTATAAACTTCATATAACAATAAGATAGAACTCATAATTTCATTGTCCTACATAAATAAAAGGCAAAACACCCTTTTATGCCCCTAACGTTTGCAGTGATTTTCAGTTATGCCCCTAACGTTTCATTTTGTTCAGGCATGCCCTCAATGTGCAACCAACGTTTCAACTATGCCCTCAATTTTGACTCAATGCACATGTGGCAATTTTTTTTGCTTATGTGTCATTTTTTTTGTCTGACTTGATTACGTGGCATCATGACTGGGCATTCTTATTTTATTTTTTCCACCTTGGCATGATGAATGGATTTACATTTTTGAACATAAAAATTGAGTAAACTAGCAAATCAGTCCCTAGATTTACATTTTTCATCATCTTCATTCATTTTAGTCCCAAATCCTCAAAATAAAATTGTAAAGTATCCTGAAACTCTTCCAAACATTCCAATTTAGTCCTTAAAAGTATTAAAAACACTAAAACCTAAACCCTATAACCCAAACTATAAACCCTAAACCCTAAACCCTAAAACATAAACCCTAAAAAATCTAATTTGAGCAATTAGGTCCCTCACCCATTCTTATCCCATTATTCTCTATTCCCCCTCTTTTTTACTTCATTCTTTTTAGTCCCAAATCCTCAATAAAATTGCAAAGTGTCCCCAAATTCTTCCAAATATTCCAATTTAGTCCTTATAAATATTAAAAACCCTAAAATCATAAACCTCAAAACCCTAAACCTAAAGCCTAAACCTTTAAACCATAAACCCAGCCTTACAGCCTTACAGCCTTCGTCCTTTAGGGGTTTATCATGTATTTGGTGATGATGTATGGGATCCTAACCGCCAAAAACCCTTCAGTGTTCCTTTTTCAAATGGGTCAGATCATACAATACAACACATACATACATATACATACATTTCTAATTTCTCTCTCCCTTTGCCTTCGCCTTCGCCTTTAATCTCTCACACATTTTCGCCTTCTCTTTCTCTCTTGCCATTTTCGTCCTTCCTTCTTCTTCTTGTACTTCTTTCCTTCCTTCCTTCACCCTCTCAATTCCACTCCGTCGCCATGTCCAAGAGGTTCGTTCGATTCTCAATCTCCTCCTTCTATTTCATGTGATTGTTCGATTCAGTTTCACCAATTCTTCACCCTTACAGCCTTCGTCCTTTAGGGGTTTATGGTTTAAAGGTTTAGGGTTTAGGTTTAGGGTTTTGAGGTTTAGGATTTTAGGGTTTTTAATATTTATAAGGACTAAATTGGAATATATGAAAGAATTTGGGGACACTTTGCAATTTTATTTTGAGGATTTGAGACTAAAAAGAATGAAGATGATGAAAAAGAGGGGGAATAGAGAATAATGGGATAAGAATGGGTGAGGGACCTAATTGCTCAAATTAGATTTTTTAGGGTTTATGTTTTAGGGTTTAGGGTTTATAGTTTGGGTTTTAGGTTTAGGTTTTAGTGTTTTTAATACTTTTAAGGACTAAATTGGAATGTTTGGAAGAGTTATGGGACACTTTACAATTTTATTTTGAGGATTTGGGACTAAAATGAATGAAGATGATGAAAAATGTAAATCCAGGGATTGATTTGCTAGTTTACTCAATTTTTATGTTCAAAAATGTAAATCCATTCATCATGCCAAGGTGGAAAAAAAAATAAGAATGCCCAGTCATGATGCCACATAATCAAGTTAGACAAAAAAAATGACACATAAGCAAAAAAAATTGCCACATGTGCATTGAGTCAAAATTGAGGGCATAATTGAAACGTTGGTTGCACATTGAGGGCATGCCTAAACAAAATGAAACATTAGGGGCATAACTGAAAATCACTGCAAACGTTAGGGGCATGAAAGGGTGTTTTGCTTAATTGATAAATACTCCTTAATTGATAAAATATAACTATAAACTTCATATAACAATAAGATATACTTGTGAACCCATAATTTCATTGTCCTACATAAATAAAATATACAAAAGTCACACCATGAATAATTATTATTAGGTTAGTAAAAATGAAAAAAAAAAAGGAATTTTTTTCTTTGTTTTAATAGGTTTACAATATTTTCTATTGAATTTCATATTATTTTTTTTGCATTTGGCCCACAAAACCAACAAAAAAAAAATTTTAATTGATTTTTCCATATAAAATAGTGACTCGGCCGGTTTTTAAAAAATCACTCTAGGTCACGATTCAACCCGGGTCAACCCGGTCCGAAGCGGTTTTAGGCTGTTCAAAGCGGTCCAATCTTTAGCACTGTCCAATGGTTCAAACCTGAGCCGTCTTCACTCTCGGGTCTCAGTCAGACTGATTCGGTCCGAATTTCATAACATTGCAGGAAATATTAAATAAGACTATGACATTAATCAAAAGATTCAAACTCTAACATTTATAAGAGGCGTTTGGTACACGGATTGGAAAAATAGTCCCGGGATTATGAGCTCCGGACTAGAGTTTTCCCGCGTTTGGTACGCAGATTGGAAAATTAGTCCCGGGAATATTGTATTCCCAGGAATAACATAATTTCCTAAAATAGATATTTTTTTAATCCCACACTAAGAGGTGGAATTAGTCTAATCCCATGACATGGGATTATTTTTTTCATCCAAAATAACTTAATTACCCCTAATTAATTTCTCCTAATTAATTCTTTCTCTACAAACCCTTGTCACTTTTCATCTTTGTCATTCTACAACTCTCTGTCGCCTTGAATTGCAGAATAAATTTATCAGGTTTGCCACTTTTTTAGAGTGAGACTTTTTTAGACAATTTTATTATGTTGAGAATTATAGACATTCTGTTATGAAATAGTACTTTTCTCATGTATCTATTAATGTTATTTAAAAATTTGGGTAAATTGCAATTTGGTACCCTGTGGTTAGGGGCGGTTCCCCTTTGGTACCCTGAAAGAAAAATTTTTGCATTGTGGTACCCCGTGGTTTGCTCCGTTAGCGATTTGGTACCCTGAGGTTTTTTTCTGTTAGGATTTAACGGCAAATGTTAGTTAAAATGTCAAAAATCTCCCAAAAAGTCTTCTCTTATGCGTTTAAGTCCTTTCCCTTTACTAAAAGGGATCAAAACATAAAGAATTAATTATAAAAGGGTCTTTAGAATTCTAATATTATAGATTTTTCTCCTTTTCATAAGATTTCTTTTGAATAGGTC
>QANZ01049820.1:20216-38199 GCA_003254925.1 Chamaecrista fasciculata | reverse complement strand
AGGGTTTTTAATACATTTAAGGACTAAATTGGAATGTTTGGAAAGGTTTTGGGATACTTTACAATTTTATTTTTAGGATTTGGGACTAAAATGAATGAAGAAGATGAAAAAGATGAAGAAGAGGATTAAAAAAAGTTTTAGGGGATTTAGGGGTTTTGGGACCAAATTGCAAGAGAGTAGTTTGAATGAGGTGTCAAGTGGAAATGAGTTGGATATTAATTTGAGCAAACCCCCTTTTTGGTCCCTCAATTGTTACTGAGTCGAGGATTTGGTCCCTCAACTAAGCATTTAACGGCCACCTAAGCAGATAACGGTGACACGTCATCACTTAACACCTCTATCACTAACGGACTAGACGTGAGGGACCAAAATGTAAACGGAATTGTACAATTGAGGGACTGAGTTGTAGTTTCCCACAATTGAGGGACCGATTCCTTAACTCAGTAACAATTGAGGGACTAAAAAGGGGGTTTGCTCTTTTTTGGAACTGAGGTTACAATGTTGTTGTAATGTCGTCCCCTCGAGTTTCACAAGAAATAATTTTGAAAGAGACAAACAAGAATTTAAAATCTGCAACTTTCTAATGTGATAGCTTCTAGAGTCAAAATTTCATTTTGTTTCTTTATATTTGGATTAGATTTCATTTTGTTCTTCTATAATTTATTTGTTTCAATTTAGTTCAACATATCTTACAAATATTTCAAACCAGTCCTATATTTATTTGTTCTTTGTATTTTTCACCTTTGGGTCCAAAACTCATTTTTTAGATTCGATTTGATCTTATTTGTTGGCAATCTCAATTGGACAAAAAAGACACTCATCAAGAGTAACTCATGATTCAGAACTCGTTGCAGTCGGGCTTGAAGCGAAAGATATATGAACAACTTTGTCTGTTTAACTATGATAGAAACGCTCCACTTTTTAGACTCAATTTGACCTTATTTGCTAACAACTCCAACTGAATAGAGAAATACTCGTTAAAAACAACTTATAACTTTGTATTCGTCATATTCGAATTTGAAACAACAAAGTTAACTACTAGGGAAACATATAGGACTAATTTGAATATTCTGAAAGATAAATAATTAAAATGAACTTTGAGGCAAATATTTTAAGGCCAATTTAAGCATTCAACTTAAAGTTAATTTTTAATCTTGTTAGTGTTGTTAGTATTATTATGAAAGTAGTTGAGAGATTACATTAATTAGGTAGTTGGGAGTAGGACTTCATAGCTGTGTATGTATATATATTCTTGTACTTTCAATGAAGAAAAATAAGAAATCATTTCTCAGATATTCTCACATTCACATGGTATCAGAGCCTCCCGTTAAAATTTGGGTTGTGCTCCTCAATATTCTTGATTGAGTTGTGTGTCATTCCAACTCAAAAATTCCTTGTTCAAATTTCTTTCCAAATCTGCATTTGTGTCTCCTCCAAAATCAGATCTCTTTTTCGACTCATTCTGAATAAGATTATTCAGATCTCGGCTTTCTCCAGCGTATTCACATTTTCAGTATATTCCACTCGCCTAGGTAGGGTTTTCAGACCCAATCATCTCCGGCCATTATCTCGGGACACGCGCCGGACCACTGTGCTCGGAAGCCGCTGACCGTCCAAACCCCAGTGACTCCGCCGTCAAAGCCGCTGCCACGCGCCGCCACGCGCCACCACCCAGAATCCCGTTTTCTGCACTCGCCGGCGCGTGAGGAGTTTTCCGACGACATTTTCCGGCGTTCTCACTGTCGTTCAGGTCGCTGGTGCCTTCTCTGTCCATTCTTAGGGTTCGTTTGGCAAATCTCTCATCTTTATCATTATCCAAGTCAATCCATGGCTAGGAACTGTGAAAAGTCAGAGTCTATCATTTTGGTTGGGAATGATTACCAACAAAGTAAAAACTCATCAGTGGCTGCCACCTTTGCCCAAATTGGTAATGTTACTACTTGTTTTGCTCGTTCTCCTAACATTGGACCATGGATTCTTGACTCAGGTGCTTCGGAACATATCTCTGGTAGTAAACATTTGTTTACCAATCTTTCTAGTTCCTCTTCCCTTCCCTTAGTTACTTTAGCAAATGGCTGTAAAACGGCAACTACAGGGATAGGTCAAGCTCAAATTCTCCCTTCCATATTTGTTGACTTTGTCCTTTATGTCCCCGAATCTCCATTCAATCTTATCTCTGTTAGTAAATTAATTCACTCTCACAAGTGTTCTGTTACCTTCACTAATGATTGCGTTTCTATCCAGGATCGGAGTACGGGAAAGTTGATTGGCATAGGACGTGAGTCAGAAGGCTTGTACTATCTTTCACCCTCTACCTCTCCCGTTGCGTGTACATCCAGTTGCTCACCATCTCTCCTCCACAACCGTTTCGGTCATCCAAGCCTTTCAAAACTTCACAAAATGGATGCCTCTCTTTCCACCTTGTCTTCTCTTCCATGTGAGTCGTGTCAGTCAGGTAAACAAACTCGTACTTCCTTTCCTAGTAGTAATAGTCGAGCAAATTCACCTTTTCAACTTGTTCACTCTGATGTTTGGGGTCCTAGTCGAGTGTCTTCTATTTTTGGCTTTCGGTATTTTGTAACTTTTATTAACGATTATTCTCGTTGTACTTGGTTGTATTTAATGAAAAATCGGTCTGAGGTATTTGACATTTTCCAGAATTTCTGTGCTAAAATAAAAACTCAGTTTCATACATCGGTTTCTATCTTACGTTCTGATAATGCTAGAGAGTATTTGTCTACATTTAAGGAATTTCTAAACACTCAGGGCATTTTACATCAAACCTCGTGTCCCCATACCCCACAACAAAATGGGGTAGCCGAGCGTAAGAATCGTCATCTTATTGAAACAGCTCGTACTTTGCTCATTCATCATAATGTTCCTACTACTTTTTGGAGCGATGCTGTTCTTACTGCATGTTATTTGATTAATCGCATGCCATCTTCTGTCCTAAATGATCAAATTCCTCATTCTTTGTTTCCCAATGACCCACTTTATCATCTTCCTCCTCGTGTTTTTGGTTGTATATGTTTTGTCCATGATTTGACCCCAAGAAAGGATAAACTCGCCGCCAAGTCTATCAAATGTGTCTTTCTTGGATATGCTCGACTTCAAAAAGGCTACCGTTGTTATTGTCCTGCCACTCGACGTTGTTTCACCTCTCCAGATGTGACCTTTTTCGAGTCCTCCCCGTTCTTTGAGTCTCCCATGTCTTCAAGTTCTTCTGTGACTGAAACCCTTCCAGTGCCTTTCCTTACTTTACCGACACAGGACATACCTAGTCCTCCTTTTCAAACATATCGTCGTCCTCGTCCTGCGACTGTTGAGACTCCTTCTGACTCACTACCTCTGTCTGACTCACCTGCTGCTCCGGTCCAGTCTCCACCTGCTAGTCCTCCAATTGCTATTCATAAAGGTATTCGTTCTACTCGTAATCCTCACCCTGTTTATAATTTTTTGAGCTATCATCGATTATCTACTCCATATTATGCTTTTGTGTCTTCTTTGGATTCTATTTCCATTCCTAAGACTATCGATGAAGCTCTTGCACATCCGGGTTGGCGAAAAGCCATGCTTGATGAGATGGCTGCTTTGCATTCTAATAATACATGGGATTTGGTTCCACTTCCTCCTGGAAAATCTCTGGTTGGTTACAGATGGGTCTATGCAGTTAAAGTTGGTCCTGATGGTCAGATTGAAAGACTCAAGGCTCGGTTGGTGGCCAAAGGATATACTCAAATCTTTGGCTTGGACTATGGGGATACATTCTCTCCTGTTGCAAAAATTGCTTCCATTCGTGTCTTCTTATCCATGGCGGCCATTCGTCACTGGCCACTTTATCAGCTTGATATCAAGAATGCCTTCCTTCATGGTGAGTTGGAAGAGGAAGTCTATATGGAGCAACCACCTGGTTTTGTTGCTCAGGGGGAGTATGGGAAAGTATGTCGGCTTCGTCGTTCTCTTTATGGACTCAAGCAATTACCGAGAGCTTGGTTCGGTCGGTTTAGTTCTGTGATTCAAAACTTTGGGATGACTCGTAGTGAAGTTGATCACTCGGTTTTCTTTCGCCATACCTCAAAAGGCAAGTGCATTTACCTAGTTGTCTATGTGGATGACATTGTTATCACAGGTAATGATGAGTTAGGTATTACCCAACTCAAGCAACATCTGGCTGCTCACTTCCAAACTAAAGATTTGGGGAAGCTTAAATATTTTCTGGGAATCGAGGTTGCTCAGTCCAGTACTGGTGTGGCTATTTCACAAAGGAAGTATGCCCTTGATTTACTAGTAGAGACAGGCATGATGAATTGCAAACCAGTTGATACTCCGATGGATCCAAATGTCAAGCTTTATCCAGGACAGGGGGAGCTAATTGACAATCCTGAAAGATACCGAAGACTTGTGGGAAAACTTAACTACCTTACTATCACTCGGCCGGATATATCATTTGCTGTGAGTGTAGTCAGTCAGTTCCTACAATCACCATGTGATAGTCATTGGGATGCAGTTGTTTGAATTCTTCGGTACATCAAAGGAGCGTCAGGTCAGGGATTGTTATATGAAGACAGAGGGAACTCTCAGATTATTGACTTCACAGATGCTGATTGGGCTGGTTCACCAGATGATAGGCGTTCCACATCTGGATATTGTGTCTTCATTGGTGGTAACCTAGTCTCTTGGAAAAGCAAGAAACAAAACGTAGTTGCAAGATCGAGTGCTGAAGCTGAGTATAGTGCTATGGCATTAGCGACTTGTGAACTTCTATGGTTAAAACAACTTCTTCAAGAGATGAAATTTGGGGACATCAACCAAATGGAATTGATATGTGATAATCAAGCAGCTATGTACATCGCCTCAAATCCAGTGTTCCATGAGAGGACTAAACATATTGAGATTGATTGTCACTTTATTAGAGAGAAGATTCAATCTG
Source organism: Chamaecrista fasciculata (assembly GCA_003254925.1). Classification (NCBI taxonomy): domain Eukaryota; kingdom Viridiplantae; phylum Streptophyta; class Magnoliopsida; order Fabales; family Fabaceae; genus Chamaecrista; species Chamaecrista fasciculata. Next base: position 33,269 of record QANZ01049820.1, on the reverse strand, counting down.
GATGTCTTGTCACTCGATTTGTCAATTCCAATGATCAATTGGCAGATATCTTCACTAAGTCCCTTAGAGGCCCTAGAATTAAATATCTATGTAACAAGCTGGGTGCTTATGATTTGTACGATCCAGCTTGAGGGGGAGTGTTAGTGTTGTTAGTATTATTATGAAAGTAGTTGAGAGATTACATTAATTAGGTAGTTGGGAGTAGGACTTCATAGCTGTGTATGTATATATATTCTTGTACTTTCAATGAAGAAAAATAAGAAATCATTTCTCAGATATTCTCACATTCACAAAGTAATTAACTCCTTCGTCTCGTGGATTCCCTATTTAAGATAAACAATGGACCACGTAATATTTTTCATGCCCAAAAGTGAAATTCGAACTGCACCATTAATTAAGAGACAAGTGATAAACTACTTTGCTATACTCATGTGATTACTATATATTTAAATAATTTCCAGTCTCAACACCATTTACAAATGTCATGTGGGAAAACACTCTCAATTAGCCCCAAAGCTTCTACTTTTAACACTAGCCACAGTAAACACGTAGTATGAGAATAATTCAAATCGTACTCTGTTGTATCTATAAAACTTTAACTGTGCTGTACAATTGTCCCCCAGTGTCATTTATAATAATCAGAATCTATGCCGCAACATCAACTTCCGTTGTCGAGAAAAAATGCATTCCATTTTCTCTAACAAATATATATATATTACATGCTTTACCTTGCTCGTATCAGAAAAATAGAAAGTACAATTTGTTAGTGGAGGAAAGAAAAATAAGAAATGACTGACTAAAAGAATGACTATCATTCATTGATGTTGCAGATTCGTAAGTATGGGTTATCAGACATGAGATATTTGGACCAAAACGGCTTATACTTTGAAACAGCAAGATTCAACCATGGCTTGTAGTTTCCATTGTAATGGATAACAGCAGCATTTGCAATCTCTGTCAGATTCAGTGCAGGGTCGTAGCCAAGTCCCAAAACATGCCAACCTCGATCCAATGGTTGAGTAAGATTATAAAATGTGATTAAGCCAGGGGGCAAAGTGCCCAACTTCCATAGGGTTCTGTCTTCATTCTGCAATAAAAAAGAACCATCATCCCTATACCCAGTATAAAAGAAAGGCAAAAGTACTCTTGTACCCCCAAAGTATATGGTCATTTTTAGTTGTACCCCTAAAGTATGGGGTCAGTTTCAGTTATACTCCGAAAGTCTATTTTAGTCAATTGTACCCTCAATTTTTACTTTTTTGTGGCAATTGTAGCCCCAAATTGGGGGATATTAGGGGGTACAATTGACTCAAAAAATACTTTGGAGGTACAATTGAAAATAACCGCATACTTTGAAGGTACCAATAATACTTTTGCCTAAAAGAAAAGACTAAACTTGGGTAAGTTTTCTTATTGGTCAAAACTTCATTTGAGTCCTTGAACTATAGGAGAATTCCGTTTAAGTCATCAAACTATTTTTTGTTCCATTTTAGTCCTCAAACTTTTCCATTTCTTATATAGTTGGTCCAAAGCATGATTCCGTTTGGTTTCTTCTTAGAAGAAAAATTAACCACAAATTTATCTCTAGTTTGTAACTAAGAAGAAAGATTTTTCTTTATCTATTTGCCAATTCATTTATTAAAATATATATGAGAGAAATCATCCATCTCAATTGTCTCCACGTCAGAGATAACAGAAGAAACTAGACAAAATCATGTTTTGGACTAACGGTGAGAATGGAAAAATTTGACGACCCAAACAAAATAAAAAAATTTTAGGACCAAAACAGAATTCACCGTATAGTTCAAGGACCAAAATGAGGTTTTGACCTTTCCTTAAATTTTTGCCATAAGATTCTCGATAAACATGACAAGTGACAAAAATCTAGTACATGATAATTCATGATAGAGAAAGAATATAAAAGACACTTTGCAATCATAAAAAAGAAAGAATACAAATCAAGTTTATGAATTATGATTAGATGAACCCTTATAGTAAAAATATAAATATAAAAAACCTTATCTAAGTTTTTTCCTAAAAGGAACTACTGCACACAAGGAAATCAAAAATACAACCTTCAAAAAAAAATTAAAATAGGTGTTTGTGTTTGTGTTTGTAATTTTAGAAAAACTGTAATGGTAACAGGAACATGTACACATTGAACTCTTCAGGAAACCAAATGCAGAGATAAGCAGTTTCTTAAGAAAATATTCACGGGATGTTAAAAGCTAAAGTGATGATAGCTATAATAGGAGAACTAAGAAATAGTGAAACTTACCATATCTTGCCACCGATGATATATTCCAGTGATGTTTCGTTTCTTCCACTCCTTCAAGTCAAAAATATTCATTCCAAATGCCCAGCCACAAGCATCTGGACTAAAATTATTGGAGATCAGAGGATTACTAAAATTGAGGTATTTATCAAACCTATGGAAGCTCTCTTTGCATGTCTCCACTGCACCATTCACCATCCCTTCCAGATTAACAGACCAAAGAGGCGTCAAATCCTTCTGCACAACAATGTCATCATCCAGGAACAAAATTTTGTCTAGTTTCGGGTAAACTTCAGGAAGGTAGAACCTTAGGTGATTCAGCATGGACAAATATTTAGGATTTCTATATTTTAGATTGTCAGATCCTACAGAGAGGGAAGAAGGATGATTAGCTTTAAAATAATATTCCTTAATTCTAGCAGATTCAAGCTGGCGAAGAACAGAACAATACGAGGAATTCAACCACTTGAAATCATCAATATTCTGAACTTCAACAGTAGCTTTATCAGGAGGGTTGATAAGAAACCACATTCTCATTGCAGCAAAATTTAACTTATCAGTTACTATATGGAATACATGGTTCTCAGGTTCCTTTGCATTCTGCACAGTAGAGTTAACAACCACAGATGTAGCCAGTACATTATCAGAAAAGATAGCATAGTGGTAAAGAGATGGATCTTCAGTCTTCTCTTTGTTAGGAGTTCCTTTTTTGTGATAACCCTGAAGGAAATAATCAGCTGCAAGCTGCAGAGGAAGGCAATGCAATGGTCGAGGCACAGTTTTGGCAGCTAGCTGAATTAAGAATGCACTCCTTTTCTTCTGTATATTAACATTCTCTTCAGTTGACTCAAGCATCACCCTTAACTTCCTTGCCACTAAAAGGCAGTCATGAAGTTGGTCCTTTGCCATTGATAGAACACGACCCATAGCTATTGCTCGATCAAGTCCACTTGGAAAAGTAATAAAGAGAAACTTTAAATCAAAATTAAAACAACAAATACATCTGAGAAACAAAACAAATTAGCAAAGAAACTGTCAAATACCTAGGGTGTAGCTCCGCATCAGAACTTGCTTCTCCAATAGCAAGCTGACTTTCTCTGTAGTGTTTAACAAGAGCATTGTAAAGAAGAGTTTTGTTCTTAGACTTCGCAATGTTGGCATATGCTTTGGCCATTATTATTTGATCTCGCATAAGTTTCAGAGTTGAATCCGAATTTGGATTCTCGTATTCCCTCCTCCATATACTGAACTTTCCCTTGACAGTGGTGTCAAAGCTTTCGGCACGTTCAATTGCTGCTGTTACACTTTTGGTGTCTATTTCTTTGTCTTGTTGACTAAGCTCAAGAGCACGGGCTTTCCTTCTTTCTTGCCGCATTATCTAAAAGATTAGAAACTATTACAAAAGCGCAAATCAAGAGCAAATCATAGAATGGAACAAACACTTATTTCGTTACAGTTTTTCTTTTTATTAAGTTGAAAAAATACAACTTTGGTAATTACCTGCCGTTTGGTGAGAACTGGGCTCATGGGTGAAGTACGGGGATAATTAACTCTGATTTCTCCAGAATAATGTTCATCTGAAGACTGCCCAGAATTCTCTCCAGATGTTGAACCAGTTTGAAATGAATCCACCACTGCCTGAGAGTAAATCAGACAATGAAAATTGACAGTCAGCAGCCCAAGACTGAAAATGATGACGCAGTTTGTGATATCATACAATTGAATTGAGAAATGGAAACAAAAAGATTTTGCTACAGTCTATGCTCTTCAAATACATTTCTCCTAGGTATAAGTTCTAGTGCTTTATAGCAACAGCCTGAACTCAAAAGTTGATGAAATCAAACTGAAATACCTTGGAGCTCTTTTGCAATTCAATGTTTCCATCACTATGGTTTTCCAAGATCCAAGAATCCGATAAGTCTCTCATTTTCACCCTTGCAAGTTTAATATTACCAGAAGAATCACTGTATGTTGCAATTATGTCAATATCCTGCAGAAGATTATCACTCTATAAGTAATACTGTTGGCTCCTATGAATATAATGATGTCTAACAATACCTGATCATCCCGATAATTGCTGACTCTAGTAACAGAATTATCCCGTCCCTGATCAAATAACAATTGTAATACGGTCAACAAGTGCAGATGTGCACAATTGATACGCTTTGCCCAAAAAAAGAATGATTTCATGCATGATAGACACAAAATATCTTAATACACATGGTCCAATGGCGTCTAAGGTTTAGATAGTTTCGATCTTCATCAACATGACTAAAAACCAAGCAAAAGCCAATACAGTATATATATATATATATATATACCCGTTGCTTCAATTCTTTATATTCACTTAAAACAGTAAGAGCACAGCATAGCAGAACTCAGCAAAAAAAGAAATTCAGACAGCTAGATATGAAACTACTTGTGTCTACAGTTAAATCTTAATAGGGCATACATGTTAGACCTACATAGTTTTTGAGAAAAAAATCAGGAACGAAAAACAAATTATAAAGGACAAATGATGTCAAGTCTGAAAATAAAACCTTTATGCGATGACATTGCTCACAAGCTTGCAGGGCCGAAACTCCTCTGATAGAACTTCGACTGGGAAAGAAAAAAACAATATATCAGAACCTTTTTCTTTTTCCTTTTATTTTGGGAGGAGTAAAAGAAATTGAAATATAAATAGATAAAGTAAGATTATTGTCATCGAAAGCGCGTTATAAATTCAATGGACTGGATTGAGGCGTGACATTACTTGGTCGAAATGCCTGACGAATCAGTTTGTACAACAGCAACGTGAAAAAGAACCTACACGGTTAATTGAAAGAGCAAAATCTGATTAAGCGTATCATATAGAAGAAGAAACAGGAACCCAAATATAGGGCTAACAAGTTTATACATAAAAATCAAGCAACCCATGAAAGATTCAACAGAGATAACATCATTTTCAATTCTAGCTGGTGAACCCAACTAGTTCAACATTAGAATCATTTCCACGGCATTAGATATTCAATTACAAGCAGAAGGGTTGATCTGAAAGATCGGCAATCATGGGGAGGCGTAGACCCTAAAAATCCAAATGACAAATCATACGGATATGGGTATTTCGATTATGGGTTGGATCGAAGACCAGAAAATGAAAGAGATTATTAGCGTACCAGTAATAGGAAGAATATGAGAGGAAAATCATGGTCCATGACGGAGTGTGTGTGTGAGTTTCAGAGAGAATGAATGAATGAATCAAAATGGCGAGTTCTTCATGGTGTAACTATTGAGTATTGACAAATGGGTATGAACACAGCGTGGGATTCTACGATTAGAGAAAGATACTCGTCGTCGTCGTCGAGTAGTTCGTTTGACAATTGACGGTGCGAGTTATGGTGGTGTTTGAGCAACCCAACCAAACAAAATAGAAAAAAAGTATATTTTTGATCTCATATATTTTACTCAGGACTCAATTTGGTCCCTATCTTTTTTGTTTCACTTTTGGTTCTATATCTTTTTGTAAGGTGCAGAACTAGTCTGATAGCCTTTGTTGCAAATTTGGTCTGATATCTTTGTAAGAATTTCTATCATTAGTCTCACAATGTAGAATTTTTTGTAAAAATATTTAACCAATTCTATAGCATGACTAAAAGATATGAGATCAGATCTATAACTTGAGCAAAAGATATGTGACTAAAAGTGCAACAGAAAACCCAATAAAGGTTAGCCCAGTTGGTAAGGAGTCAACTCATAACCCACAAGGTTATGAGTTTGAATCCCGCTACCGATGTGAGGGCCTTGTTGGTAGGCGATCTATAAGTACCTCTCTAAGCACTCATAGAGCCTGGAGGCCTACCCTGACCTTGGTGAGCACCGGAACCCAACTCACCTAATCTTTCTCATAAAAAAAAAGTGCAACAGAAAAAAAGTACGGACCAAATTAAAACATGAGCAAAACATATATAGGATCAAAAGTGTACTTTGACCAACCAAAAATTCTCTCATAAAATTCTTAAGAAGAGGTGTCAACACTAAACATGATTTGGTTCACCTCTGTTAGAACTTTTGATGAGCCGTTGGCTCATTTAACACACTAGATTAAATTTTTATTTTTTTACTTTTTCTAATTTTTAATACTAAAATTTTTAAAATGATAATGAATGACCAATTATATATATATATATCATAATATCATAATTTATAAAAACATAATTTTTTTGAAATTCAAAATATAATTTTTTTTTAAAAAAAAAGTGGGTTGGTGACCCACCAATTCACTAGGTTGGTTCACCCCAACTCGCAAGTTAAATGAGCCCATCCTCACGAGTCAAGATCTTTGATGATTTGAGATTTCATCAACCCAGTGCACCAAAAAGGTGGGGTAAACGTTTCAATTTGATAGGGCTTGTTTTGACAACTCTATTAAAAAGATTATGGCCAAACCTCAAATTAGCCCCCGGCATGGATTTCAAATTGGTCACTTATTTATTTCAAGTTGGTTTTATATATTTCTATAATTTTTCAAAATTAATTCCAAACTTATTTTGCTAATTTTTTTAATTGAGCAAAAAAATAGCTATTCAAAAGTTAACATATAGTTTCGAACTTGTTGTATTTAGACTTGAAACAAGAGAATATGACCAACTTTGCTTGTTTGACCATAAAACGAATTATCCACTTTTGAGACTTGATTTGAGCTCTTTTGTTAATGGCCCAAAAGTACTCATTAAAATTTGATTCGTCGCTTTCAAACTTGAAATGAGAGATAAATCATCACATTCAGTCTTTTTGAGACCTATTTGAAAAAATTATGAACACATATAGGACAAATATGAAATAAATGAAAGATAAGGGACCAATTTGAAATCCAACCCATACATAAGGGACCCATTTGAGGTTTTGGCCAAACATTATTTTAAATTGCTCAAAACCTGATTTTGGCCCTCAAACTATAAATTTTTGTTCTATTTTAATCTTCAAACTTTCACATTTGTTCGATTTGGCACCAAAATGTAATTTCGTCTGGTTTCTGTCGTTATTTTTAACATAGATAATTGAGATGAACTATTTCTTTTTCATATGTTTCATAATAACTAAGTGGATAAAGTGAAAAAGAAAAATATTTATTCATAGTCATAAATTATAGATAAATTTGTGGTTGATTTTTTATTTTGAGATGAAATTTTTTCTTTCTCGATTTGCCAACTCTGATAGAAATAGTCCATTTCAATTGTCCATGTTAGAAATGACAACGGAAATTAGATGAAATTACAGTTTAGGGACCAAAATATAATGAAACAAAATGTGAAAGTTTGAAGATCAAAACATAACAGAAAATCATTTTTAGCACCAAACTAAAATGTATCCTATAATTTGAAGACCAAAATCACTATTGTTATATTTGAGGAAAACAAAATTTGAAGCTTGTTATTGTTATAGTTAATAATAATAAATTAAAAAATATATATTCTTTTTTTTTTGGTAGAATGCGGGCTTAAGGGAGCAAAAGCCCAAAAGCCAAAACAGAAGAGAAAGACAAAAAAAATAAAAGCCCGAGCAGCAATGGAAACACAGCACGAGCGAAAACGACGAACTTAGGGAGGGCGAATGTGTCTGCAATCACCAGTGCCATATCTGTCGAAGTGAAGAAGATGGGTTAGACCAGAAGGCGGCGCAGCAAGGCGGTGAACTCCCCCCTCCTGACGAGCATCACAGGCGACATTTGCAAGGAAGTCGGCGCAAGAGTTCGTCTCTCTCCATCTATGTTCAATGGTCCAGTGAGGGAAGCGACGAAGACAGCCCCAAATCTCCGTCAAGATGCTTTGTATGTCGGAAATTGATTGATTGCCGCTGCGTACGGCGTTCACCAGCACCAGGGAGTCACTCTCAACCTCGATGCAGTTAACCCCAATGTCGGCAGCAAGCTTCAATCCTTCAAGGAGTCCCCAAGATTCAGCTTTGAGGACTGAGCAGTTGCCGAGGAAACGATAAAAACCCGCAACCCAGCAACCATTTTCATCCCTAATTAAGCCTCCACAACCCGCCGTGAGGGACGCACGCCGGAGGGCACCATCAGTATTCAGCTTGAACCAGCCACTCTGAGGGCAGCTCCACGCAATCTGGGTTGGAACACGAGGTATGTGCAGGTTCTCGTAGTTGATTTCAATCTTGCCTCTGTCATAATCCTGAATAGTATTTCTGATAACATCAGTTGGCTTGTAGGGTCTTTTAAAATCGTCCCTGTGAACATCAGCATTCCTCCGGGACCAGATTTTCCAAGCAGCAGTGGCCCAAATTCTGTTCCAGGTAAGATCAACATCTGTACATAAGCAATCAGTCAATTTAGTAGTAATCCAATCAGTAAGGTTTGACCCATAAAAAATTCCAAAATGTCTAGGATCAACAAGAGAATTCCAGACAGAGGAGGCCTCAGGACAGTCACGAAGAACATGAAGGGTAGTTTCCACAATATTTGGACACTTGTGACACCAAGGTGAGCCCCCAAACCATTTGTGGCATAATTCCTTGGTTAATCTCATAACAGAAAAATATATATTCTTTTGAATGAGAATCTCAATAAGATACTTTTTTGTATAAATAANTTATGGTTAAAATTACAAAATAGCTCCAAAGGGTACCAAAGTGTTAATGGAGAATACCACAGGGTACCAAAGTGTCAAGTTTCAAACCACAGGGTACCAAAGTAAAATAGGGTCAAACCACAGGGTACCAAAGTGTAATTTACCCTAAAATTTAATAGTTAGGGTCTTAAAATAATATTTTAGCCAAGATTTCCGTTAAATTTTGGACGAAAATATACCTCACGATCCTTTTTGTTAACGGAGCAAACCACAAGCCTTTATTTGTTACTTTTTAAATCACATGGACCCTTTCTGTAAATAGGTCAAACTACAAGGACGTTCTGTGTTATTTACCCTTTATGGTTCTTATTTATATTTTGTGAAGTGGCTTTATTTTTAAGTGTTTCATATGGTTTTATTGTGCAATTCACATTTTGAATAATATCTAATTGATCATATATTTTCATGCATCATAGTATACTAGTGTGCTTTGTATGCCTAACGGACTTGTAAAGCTCAATTTAAATGTAATAATTATTAAAATTTTNACAAAGATCAATTTAAATGTAATAATTATCAAAATTTTAATTAAAAAAATATTTTATTATATTTTTGATAAAATTAATTTTTTATAATATATTATTAACTTTTTTAAGTATAATCTATACTATTATATATGTCTCAAAAGGTTTTTTGGTAGTCAGTCTTTTAAAATAATATTTACTCAATATATTAAAAATAAATATATAAAAATAAAAATATCACCCATAACTTTAGTAACCCACGTTTCCACCTAAGACTCCATGAGGCCATGATCAGTTTTCACTCATACACATGTAGGTGACTTTTTTTTCAAAGCGTGAACTTTTATTTTTATTATTAGATTAATTTATTTTCTTTCTTTTATTTTTTTTCACTCATGCCAATTTATATAATTTTTAATGTTAAATTATTTTAAATATTATAGGCATATTTGATTCATATCCACTGTGATATGAAGGATTATATCTATAACTTCCTACAAATTTGAGAAATAGTATGATTATCAATGTGAGTAGATATGGTTTAGAATTGGGACTAATGCTGATATTTATAGATGTATGTTTGGAGCAAAACCATGGTTTTATCTTTTTCAGTGTGCGCTGTCCATTTTTGAAATTAATATTTATATGTTTTACTTGTTGTGAAAATTACAGTTTTCTTTTATTTCGATGGACGATTTTGGCTTTTAGTGAATGCAAATAGACCAAAACCATGACCTTATCTTTTCCAGTGGACGCTATCGATTTTTGAAAACAGTATTCATATATTTTATTTGTTGTGAAAATCACACTTTCCTTTTATTTCAATGGGCGATTTTGATTTTTAGTGAATACACTTATTTATTTTATGTTTTAGCTATTGAAAAAATCGATGTATTCTTTTATTTCAATAGTGGTTTTATGTTTTTCAGTGAACGCTATTAATTTTTGAAATTGGTTTTCATTATTTTATATTTTAACTGTTAACAAATTATTATTTTTTAAAAAATTTTGATAGAAGGTTTTGGTTTCTAAGAAACACTTATTTAAGTTATGTTTTAGTTATCGAGAAAATTGTGATTTTATTTTATTTGAATGTTTTATCTTATCTTTTTTAATGAACGGTAACTACTTTTGAAAGTGGTGCTCACTATTTTATATTCTATCTGTTGAGAAAATGGTGATTTTTTTAATTTCAATGAGCAATATAATTTAATGAATGCGCATAATGCTTTACATTTTATCTAATATCTAATATTAGACTAGAAAAGAAAGAAAACGATGGTTTTCTCAATTGGTGAAATATAAAACAAAGAGCACTTTCTCCAAAAACTAATACCGCCCATTGAAAACAAAACCACAATTACTCAACCAATAAAATTTGAAACAATGAGCTTTATTCCTGAAAACCATTACCGCCCATTGAAAAAGATTAAACCATAGTTTTGCTCTAAACTTATATATAAATATCACCATTAGTTCCAATTCTAAACTATATCTCCAACATTGATAATCATATTATATCTCAAATTTGTAGGATTGAAGTTTTAGATATAGTTTTTCATATCACAACAAATATGAATCAACATCTTAGCCCTAAATGGGAAGCTCAATGTTTGTTCACAAAAACAACAAAAGTAAAGATGAAGTTCTATCATGAAGTAAATGCACAAAGAGAAAGATCGACTCATTGATTTACCAAAATATTTCCTTGAAAGGCCAGCTCCATACATGTTGACGCACAAAATGCTTTAACGACCTTATCTCATACTCATGCTTATGAGCATAAGGTTGCAAATTTGGTGATCCCCATGGACAACACTCAGGAGATCAAAAGATCCCAAGAAGCTTGCAGAAATGTATGCAGTTAGGCTACTTTTAATTGATTTTTGTTGTTGTTGTTATTTAGAACATTCTCATTAGAGGTATTTCTAATTTCTATTTATATTTACTGGTGTAGTCAAGTATAAATTTCAAAGTTCTCTTTTGGGATTGAACTTTTACATGATATATTCTGGAACTTCATCTATCATATTTCATGTAGAAAACTATTAAGATTGAAGGATGTGTACATGGTGGTTTGTTCTGGCAGAATTATCATTATACAATTTTTCTTGAAGATCTATATTATGGCATGGAATTACCTTTTAAGTATAATATTACAAAGTAATTTAACCAAATGGTTTATGTTTATTTGGCTTTAATTGTCTTCTTCTAGTTTTAAGAAGTTCAAAGATTAAATTTCAAAAGAACCATGTGGCTCGGAATAATCTTTTTTAAGTATAATCTTTTAGAACTATAATTGAGGAAAACAAAATTTGAAGCTTGTTATTGTTATATTTAACAATAATAAATTAAAAGATATATATTATTTTGAATGAGAATCTCAATAAAATAATTATTTGTATACATAAAAGTTTGAAAAGTATTTTATTATTTTTAAAAATTTAATAAGTTTTTTTGTATATAAATTATAATATTTTAAAAATTGTGCATTTTAATTTTAAATGGTTACATGTTTGTTTTTATTTCTGTTTTGTGAGGTGGCTTTATTTTTAAGTGTTTTATATGGCTTTATTGTGCAATTCACATTTTGAATAATACCTAATGAACATGTAAAGATCAATTTAAATGTAATAATTATTAAAATTTTAAAATTAAAATAATATTTTATCATACTTTTAATAAAAATAATTTTTTATAATATATTATTTTATTTTAATAATAATGTTTTTTTTATTTGAAATAATGAGAATTTTTTTTTGGTCATCCAATTAATGGAAAGTTACTTAACTCCCTCCATTATTTTTAATTTCTCTTTTAATATTTCATAATAAAATTAATTTTAATTAACCAAAACACTTCTTTTTTTTTTTTGGGTTGAACCAAAACATTTCTCACACATATATAATAGTATAATAGTATAGAATATAGATTATATGAGTTTAAGAATTTTGGTTATTAATCTGTTAAATTATACAATATATTTAAATAAGAGTAAATAAGTGACAAATAAGGGTTTGGCCCATTTACAGAAAGGGTCCATATGGTTTAAAAAGTGACAAATAAGGGCTTGTGGTTTGCTTCGTTAACAAAAAAAGGTCTTAAGTTATATTTTCGTCCAAAATTTGACGGAAATCTTGGCTAAAACATTATTTTAAGACCCTAACTATTAATTTTTATGCGTTTGACTCGCTATTTGTACGAGAGAATGACTTCAACGCAAAAAAAAAAATGAAAATTTTTTTAGTAATAAATGAAGTTTTAATTAATTTTGCCCAACAAAAATAAGTTTTTCTTCTCCCTCTCACGTCCTCCCAGAAACTGAACATCATCACCATCAAAGTGTTTTTCTCTTCTTCTTCTTGGAAGCTCCACCTTCGTACATCAAACCCGCAATTGATTTGCAATCTAGTGTCGGGAATTGGAGAAACCAACGCTGGTGACGGTGGGAGGAAAAGCCAATGTCAAACGTTTTCAATGTCAAGCGGAAAAGCCAAGATGTGAGAGCTTCAAAGTTCTTCTCTAGGTTAAACGTATAAAAATTAGGGTAAATTACACTTTGGTACCCTGTGGTTTGACCCTATTTCACTTTGGTACCCTGTGGTTTGAAACTTGACACTTTGGTACCCTGTGGTATTCTCCATTAACACTTTGGTACCCTTTGGAGCTATTTTGTAATTTTAACCAT
>QANZ01049820.1:0-10431 GCA_003254925.1 Chamaecrista fasciculata | reverse complement strand
CCCCCCCCCCCAAAAAAAAAAAAAACAAAGAAGCAAATGGTATCAAATGCAACCTAGATTTTGATGGAGATAAATAATTAATCCTAACACCGAAAGCTCATAGCATATTTATAAAATAGAGACGAAGAAAAGAAAGTAAAATATGAAAAGAAATTCAAAGCTACCTGTCAAAGTAAAAAACAGGAAAGAGAACCATACCTCTTGGCAATCTCCAACTCAGAAACAAGTTTCGTGCTTGCTCCCCAGTAATTTTCCCATCTCTGTCTGTGTCTACTTCCACAAAAACTTTTGTATATTTATGCACATCATTTTGAGTCATCCTTGGCCATGAAGGCTGAGGCTGACTGGAAGCAGAATTTTGCAATCCCACTGGATGTCCAGATGGATTCAACGTGGTCCGATTCTGGATTGGGGCAGGCTGGTTTTGCTTCACCGGTGCTGGCTGCTGACGCTGTGCAGTAACAGGCTGTGTTGCAAGTGAGCTCTGAAAAGAAACAGGGGTACTTGTTTTGATAGAATTCTGGTTCACTCCAGATACTGGAACAATGCTTGAAGAAAATCCTTGTGGGGAAGAATATTGCTTTGGCTGTGATGAGGCAGCAGAGAACACATCCCCACCAAAAAAAGAATCAGAAGCAACACCGTTTCCTGAGGCACCCATTGATTTAGAATCCTTAACCACCTGTTCAGATGGATTTGAGCCAGAGACAGGATATTGTCTAGGTGGCGGTGCAGCATTTGATCTGGGGGTTGCTAGCCCAAACCCATCCTGATTTGATGGAGGACTAATTCCATCAGCTCCTACTTGGGAGGACCTTACTGCTGGAGCTCCACCCATTTTGCCACTGATCCCATCACTTGAGACACTGGCAGTTCCAGGTTGAATTGCACCACCAGCCACCGCTCCAGAGAACCCTTGAGTGGAAACACTAGGTGCTAAATTTGAACCAGATGTAGAAGTTTGCTGTGAAGGCTTCACTAAATGACTTTCTGGAGAAGGAAAGTTCTGCTGGTTTCCACTTAAATTTGGAAATGCCCCCCTTAATCCGATATTTTGATAGGATGCAGCATTATTAGGGCCCATCTGCATTGAAGGAACAGATGCAGGTGGAGGAGCAGCTGCTGAAGGATTTAACTGAGGAGCAGCTGCTGAAGGATTTAACTGAGGTGCAACTGTGGGAGTGAAATTAATTTGAGGTGGAGGTATCTTAGATGCAGCTGGGCCATATAATGCTGCTTTTACTATTTCAGGGGTTAATTCCCGCTTACTTTGTGCCACCGTGACAAGTTTAAGGGCATTGTAAAACTCTGCCCGGCCAAGGGAATTACTTTGACTCTGGTTTGCAAAAGCCCAAACCTGCAGATGATGCCAATCCCAGTGATGTAAATAAGATTTAAATCATGAATGCATTTGCACATGAAATTAGCATAATAGATGGATTTCTGTAGTAATAGCAGTAATGGCGTCAAAGTCATAACATGCTACACTAATTCACTATATAATCAAAACAATACTACCAGGTACTATCAATGAAACTGTCAAATAGTACTTCAACTAAATATCTGCAAAATAAAATCTTATGAGTAAGTTTATTATAACATGCCCTTCCACAAAAGAGCTCATTGAACTTGAAGTGCAGACAAAACTTAGATCTTGATCCTCTAAAATACTTTACAAGGTACAATAGGACAGACATAAAAAGAAAGAAAGAGAAAAACTGAAAACTGAACAAGCAAACAGATATGGTGTAAGGGTTCCACAACCCTATTTCATCTTGCAACTTGGGAGTATCTTGAACCCAAAATATAAACCCAGCATGCCTTGAGTGGTCACTTAATTATAATTAGAAGAATGGCAGTTAGCAAGGATCAAATTCCTTAACACTCAATTAGAGAGGCTAAGATACCATATCAAAAATCGTTTCAACTTAAAAGCCTTATGAACAGTTTTATATAATATCTACAATATCATTACATATGTGGCACTACTCCAATGATAAATTCTCAAATTTGATCACTCTAGAAAACTCAATTCATAGTAGCAACAAGTCTTTGGTGCAATAATAAGCGAGCTGCACTCCAAGGGAGAGGACCAAGGTTTGATCCCTGGAATCCACGTTGTTGGGAGAACTTTAACTGTTTGCTCCCGCCCCAATAGAATTAGTCTTCACTTAGACCGTTACATGGATAAGTGGGGGAAACTCACGGTTAAACTAAAAAAAGAAACTCAATTCATAGAAATATGTTGGCACCATTATATCAAGCAATGTACAAATCCTTTTTAAGTTCCTCAATTCTCGGCAGTAGCCACCTCTGATGACTAAGATCTGCCTGAATATTGGTATCAAGGACTGCAAGATAAAACAATATACTACGTACTGACACTGTCAGTTCATAAATCAAGAAAATTCCGACGGAAAACAAAATGGAATCATCTATACTGTGATGAACATCAAATCATAAGCATAAACTGGCAGTCTGAACATCATAATTAAAAACAGAAAAAAATAGTATAGCTAAGCTATTGTTAACCACTTAAACAACAAGCTTTAAAAAGCAACAAAACAATCACGCATAAGCAAACATAACTGAAGGCAATGACAGACAGAGATGATGAAATTACCTGCGCGAGAACTTGCTTGGACAGACCGGAGCCTTGGAAGAAGGCGACAGCTTCGGCACCGCTGATACGGCCATCTCGATCCAAATCCGCACGTCGGAAATAAGCATCGAAGAGATCGACATTAGGCGCCTGGTTCTGACCCGATGCCATTGTCGAATTCAACAACACCGGCAGATTTCACAGTTCGCAGATCAAAACACAAAAACAAAAAAAGATTCACAGAGCCAGAGGCTTATGCAAGGAAAACGCGAGCGAAAGATCTCAAACAACAAATACAGCAAAGTTGGAACCCGTTGCACATGGAAAGAATTTGCTTTCTCTTTCTCTATTCCTCTCGTTTCTTGAACCAGAGGAATCGGAAATTGCAAACTCAACCAAGAAGGTCGTCAATTTTCTTTTTTTTTCCCCTCACCATAAAGGATCGTCTTGGCCTTCTCTATTCTTTCTTTCTTCTTTTCTCGCTGTTGGAACAAGATGAATCGAAAATTACAAAATCTACCAAGATGATCGACAATTTTCATTTTTCCCTCAAATTACAATGTTAGTCCTGTTTCTGTAACGATATTTCAAAACTACCACTGGATTCATTGGATCATTTGCTTGGCCTACTATTTGTTTGTGTGTGCTTTTTTTTTATATATATATAAATTACAAATTAGGTACACGTGGTTAGATCGAATCTTACATCACTGTCGTGCAGTTTTTAACTTTTAGAAGTTAAAAATCAATTTGTCTTTTTTTAAAAAGAAAAATAGATGGAAATTGTTAGAGGGACCAACTTTGCCAAGTTTTGCATAACTGGGGACCAATATGGAACGAAAAATAACTGGGGGACCAATTTGAAACACAGAGCAGAACTGGGGGACCAAAATAGGACTTTGGCCTTTTTTATATATATAAATTACAAATTAGGTACATGTGGTTAGATCGAATCTTACATCACTGTCGTGTGGTTTTAAAAATTTAACTTTAGGTAACTAAGATATACGTCATTTAGCAATTAGGGTACCTGTGTTTTAGTTTCGTTAATTTTAATGGAAGATGCTGACATGGTGCAATCTTAGCCATCGATTTTCAATGTATCTTAGCTGTCGATTTTTATTGCATCTTAACTGTTGGTTTCTTTTGCATCTTAGTCGATGGTTTCCACTCCAAGGTTAAAATCTCACTTTTTGTTCTCAAACTATAGGGTAAGTTTCATTTTGGTCATAAAAGCTATTTTTTGTTTCATTTTTGTCCTCAAACTTTCACATTTTTTCCGTTTTGATCTCTAAAATTTCATTTTATCGGAATTTTCACTGTTATTCTTAGTTATAAATTAGAGCTTAAAATCAACCACAAATTTATCTCCAATTTTGTAACTGAAAATAAAATTTTCTCTTCGTCTCTTTGTCAACTCACTTATTATTATGTATTTGAGTAGGGGTGAACAAAAGTATAAAAAATACATAAAATAAATAAATGGGTTGAATAAAAATATGAATCTTTTTTTTAAAAAAAATAAAGTAGCCTAGTTTGGCTTGGACGGACCTAATGGCCCGGTCTGAGTCTAACTGGGTCGAGTCTCGGGTCTGTCCCGACCCAGCCCGTAATCACTTCTATATTTGAGAGAGAAATGATTCATCTTAATTATTTAGGTTATAAATAAAGGCGTAAACTATATGAAATAACATTTTTGGGAAAAAAGGAAACAAATATGAAAATTTGAGGACCAAAATGAAATAAAAAATAGTTTTAGGACCAAAATGAAACTTATCCCATAGTTCGTGGACCAAAATTTAATTTTTCACTCAGTCATGTGAGCGCCACGTCAGCATTTTCCATTAAAATTGATGGAACAAAACCACAAGTACCCTAATTGTTAAACGGCGCATGCCTCAGGTACCCAAAGTGAGATTTTTTAAACCACACGACAGTGATGTGAGATTCGGCCTAACCACAGCTACCCAATTTGTAATTTACCCTTTTTTAGGGTAAATTATAAAATAGGTCCTTTTGATTTGGGATAATTAGAAATCAGGTCTTGTGGTTCAAAAAGTGTCAAAATTAGGCTTGAGGTTTATTCTGTTAGTAAAAATGGTCCATATGGTATATTTCCGTCAAAAAATTAACAGATCCTAGCATTTTTATCAAGATTTTCTTTCATTTAGGTCCTTGATTCATCTCAAAATAATCTAAAAAGATTATCATCTTTATTAAACAGGTCCTTGAAACCTTCAAAATAAAAATAAAATTTTAATTTTATAACTTTCATTTTCATTTTTCCCCCAAAAATTATGAAAATCTCCAATTCAGTTCCTTCACCATCTTCTTCTTCATTCATCTTCTTTTTCTTCAATTTATCTATTCTCCCTTTGAAGATGAGGAATTGAAGAGTGAGATCGAGAGAAGAGGGGAATTGAAGAGGAAGAAAATGAATGAAGAAGAAGATGAAAGAGTTGAATTGGGGATTTTGATAATTATTAGGGGAAAATAAAAATGAAAATTATAAACTTATATTTTATTTTTTTTACAGGGTTCAGGACGGTTTGAAAAAATGATAAACTTTTTTGGCTATTCTAAAATGAATCAGTACCTAAATAAAAGAAAATCGTGAAAAAAAATAAGTGAAATCTTTATAAAAATGCTGGTATCCATTAATTTTTTGACGAAAATATACCACAAGGACTCTCTTTGTAAACGGAGTAAACCTCAAGCCTGATTTTCACACTTTTTGAATCACAAGGACCTGATCTTTAATTACTCCAAACCATGAGGATCATCCTTGTAATTTATCCTTTTCATCTAAAGATGAAGTGTTATCTAAATTTTGATTTTTGATGACATTGTTTCCTATTTTATAAATTTTCTTTTAGTCTTTGAAAAAAAAAACTATGATTATAATTTAGGTTTTGAAAATATATAATAAAAATTTAGGAAAAATCACTAATTTTTTCCTCGAATTTTATATCAACTGTCAATTTTATCCTATTTTTTGCGGTCAATTTCATCCCAATGTTATACATTTTAGTTAATTGTATCCTTTAACTAACTTCTTTTGATAAATTAACGATAGACTGCATCATGTTTTTCAATCTGAGTTAGGATTTGAGTTTCTTTTTCTATTAATTTTACATTACATATTATTACCCACATATATTTTGTCATTAATATTTGGCTATAGAGTAAGAGCAAAGGACAAAATTGACCAAAACATGAAATATTGAAAACAAAATTGATTGCAAAAAAAGATTAAGGATGAAATTGATAGTTGATGTAATATTTAGGGACAAAATTAATACTTTTTCCTAACAATTTATAACATTTGGCTCAATTTTTTCCATGAGGTCAATATTATATTAATGTTTGATGTTTGATTATGAGATTACATTCATTGGTATTCATCATATATTACTGGTAGACGAAAGACAATCGCCGAATAATCTTTTTAAGTGACACAATAAATAAGGTTAGAGTGCATTTTTTGTCCTATAATTTTTGCTCAAGTCTCCCATAACCTTTTTCGATATACTTTTAGTCAAGTTGCGAATTTGGTCTCATATCACTTTTGATCCCATATCTTTTGGTCGGATTGCAAAATTGGTCTTATATCTTTTGCAAAAGGTTCCACCGTCAGTCTCACCTAGCCCAAAGTTATGGAACTATTTCTACACCTGACCTAAATATACAAGACTAATTCTGCAATCTGATCAAAAGATATGTGACCAATTATGTAACTTGACCCAAAGATATGGGATTAAAAGTGCGACACATGACCAAATCTGCAACTTGAGCAAAAGATACTGGATCAAAAGTGCAACAAAAAAAAATTGTGGGATCACATTAAAACCTGAGCAAAAGTTATGAGACCAAAATTGCACTTTAGCTCAATAAATATTACAACGACTTACATTATTTATATATAAAAGAAAATAAAAGAAATTGTAAGAGATATAGATATATTTGGATTGAAGATTAAGGAGGAAAAGGGGAAGAAGGGAGGGAGAGAGGAGTGAGACTTTTTTCCTTTATTTGGAAAGTAAGAAATTGAACAAAAAGATAATGAGTTATTAATTTTTAATCTTTCGCTCTTCTTCATCTTCGTAAATTTCAAATATTGCAAGTTAAAATATTTTAGAGGATTCAAACAAGAGGAAGGATTTGTTTGACAATTAAGAGGATGAGTGAGAGAGATTGGAGGGAAAGGGAAGGGAGAGAGGTTTAGCCTCCATAACCTGTCCTCTTGTTTGAATCCTCCAAAATATTTCAATTTTAGGTATTTGAAATTTAAGAAGAAAGATGAGAACGAGAGTAAAAATTAATCACTCATTATCTTCTTTTCCAATTTCTTACTTTTCAAATAAGAGGAAGTGGTCTCACTCCTCTTCCCTTCTCTCCATTTATCTTTTTTAATCTTTAATTCAATTATATTTGGATCTTCTCCCTTCCTTCCCTTTCCTTCCAATCTCTCTCTCTCTCTCTCTCTCCTTTCCTAATTGCCAAACAAACTCATTAATTCTCTCAACTTGCTTTAAAATTTTGGGTATAATTAGGCATGATCATGGGTAGAGTACTATTATCTCCGAATCTAAACCTAAATATCAAAATCAATTCCCATATCTAGACACGTTGAATAGTCTTATCCTCATATCTAGACTCAGATTCGAAGCTGAAGAGATATTGAAATGAATTATTTTTTGTTAACATAAAATATATTTTTATCAACATTTTTATATTTATAACTAATAAAAATAGAAAAATAAATAATTAATATGAATATATTATTAAATTTACTTCAATATATATGAGATATTTTATATTTTATCTTTATAATTTAATATTTCATCATTGATGAGGTTTTGGAAAATAGGATAAAGATAGGATCGCTGGACTCGTTAAACCTGCAAGAGAAAACAGCGGGGTTGGATCCCTCGTTGTAACTCTGATACTAAAGTCAGTAAAGGCTCTTTTAGAGAAAGGAAAATTCAGAGAGAATTAGAGTCGAGAGGATGAATGAGTGCACCTTTTAGAGCTGATTAGCAAGTATGTATACCGTAGGAGGTTTGAAGGAGAATAAAACGGTTGCAACTACCTCTAACCGCTTTCTATGTTTTAAAGGGATCCCTCATCAGAGATCACTTGAGAGAGGTCCTTGGGGGGATGCTTTATCATCGGTATATCAAGTTTAAAACTATTATATTTTTATATAAAAAAATATTTGTTATTATAATTTATGGGTAAGGTACGAATAGGGTACCTCTATATCTAAACTCGGACTCAATGATGTTAGACCTAGACTCACAACATAAAATTTTGGGGTTCTCATTAAGTATAGATATTTTGATTATCCTTAGATATATATAACTAGATTATCTAAGAAGCATCACAAGAATTCTTTTAATTATACTTTTTCTAGCATTGGATTCTAAGGACTGAAATGCTACTTCACTCATATATATATATATAAGGTCAAAGCCTCATTTTGGTTCCCGATGTTTTCTCTAAATTCATTATGGTCCCTAATTATTTTTTTGTTTTATTTTGGGTCCTTAATGTTTCCCAATAATTTCATTTTGGTCCCTAATGTTTCCAAATAGGTTTAACAATTGGTCCCTAAATACCAGGGTTATTAAAACCGGACTGGACCGGCCGGTTGAACCGGGAATCGGACACTGTTCTGGTTGGAGTCACCCAAAGAATCGGCCACGGGGAGAACCGACCAAAAATTGCCCAAACCGGTCAAGAACCGGCAAAACCGGAGTGAACCGGTGGTTCTACGGGTTCAGCCGGTTCAGCTTGTTGGACTTGAGGGATTTCGCAATAGAAGGAGAAGAAGAAGAAGATTGGGAAGGAGAAGAAGAAGAAGGGCTGTGAGTGAGAGGAGCACAACGATCTGAAAGCTGATCTTCAAAGCAAGGTTGAGATTGAGAATAAAATGCTCCTTGTTCTTCAAAGCAATAGAGATAGCCGCTTCCGTTCTCAAAAATCAAACCAGATCTTGTTGCTGCTCCGTTTCTTTCATCGTCGTCGTGACATGCTTCTTCTTTGTCGTCGCTTGCTTTGTTCAAAAAAGTGAATAGGGTTGATAGGCCTGGTGTCTAATTAGGGCTTATTTTCTTAGTGTGATTTATTTTCTTTTTTTAATTTATTTCCTTTTTTTTGCTTGATTGTGGTTTATTTCTTTGTTGGTAGTTTATTTCTTTTTTGTACTACTTGATTGTGATTTAATTCTTTGATTGTGGATTATTTTCTTGTTGGTGGTTTATTTTCATTTTATTGTTTGGCTCGATTGTGATTTATTTTCTTGTTAGCTTGTTTCCTTATTGTGTTTATTTGATTATATTTATATTATAATGACTATTTATTAATTTAATTATGACATGTTAAATGTTAATTTTATTATATATAAAATTTTTCTTAATTATAATTAGTAATTTATTATTTTGTTGGTATATTATTTATTAGTACATTATTTATTATTTAATTAATTTTAAAATGGTCCAACCCCGGTTGAACCCCGGTTGAACCATTGAATCTTGAACCCTTCCTTTGGCCGGTTCAATGTCCGGTCCGATTTTAATAACCTTGCTAAATACTGAATATAGTCATATCTCTCTCGTTTCAAGTTCAAATATAACAAAATCGAAGCTACGGGTTACTTTTGATAATTTTTTTCGAGTAAAATAACTTTCCGGTCCCTGATTTATGCACTCGCTGACAAATAGGTCCCTGAATTTTACCCATTGTACTAGCCGGTCCCCGAATTTTGCAAACGCTGCACTAATTGGTCCCTCTGTCATATTGGCGTTACAAAAATGCTGACGTGGCCATAACGGACGCTTATGTGTCCCGTTATGCGCTGACGTGTCCCGTTATGGCCACGTCAGCACCCGTTATGTTTTTTTTTTTTAAAAAAAAAGAGCTGCCACGTCATAAAATAGCGACACATCAGCATTTCCTCATTGTACTTATAGGTCCCTGACCCATTTTTATTCCATTATTCTCAATTCCCCCTCTTTTTTATCATTTTCATTCATTTTAGTCCCAAATCCTCAAAATAAAATTATAAAGTGTCCCAAAATTTTTCCAAACATTCCAATTTAGTCCTTAAAAATATTTAAAACCCTAAACTCTAAAACCCCAAACCCTAAAACCCAAAATCTAAAACTTCAAACTCTAAACTCTAAACTCTAAAAAAAAGTCACAATTAGGCCATTGACCCATCTTTATTTATATTATTCTCAATTCCCCCTCTTTTTTCTCATCTTCATTCATTTTAGTCCCAAATCCTAAAATTAAAATTGTAAAGTTTCCCAAAACTCTTCCAAACATTCCAATTTAATCCTTAAAAGTATTAAAAACCCTAAAACCTAAACCCGAAACCATAAACCCTAAAACCCTAGAACCTAAACCCCTAACCCTAAAACCTAAAGTCCTAAATCCTCTAAAACTTTAGTTTTTTTTAATCTTCAAATCCCCTATTTAATTACACTTTAATCCCAAAAGTTTATGATTTATCAAAATAGTCCTTAGAACCTCAAAAGACAAATGAGCATCTATGTCCCAAAACTCTTCCAAACATTTCAATTTAGTCCTTAAAAATATTAAAAACCCTAAACCCTAAATTCTAAACCCTAAACTCTAAATCCCTAAATCTCACAAGATGCTTATGACGAAGTCGATTGGTAATAGTAAGCTCTGCCAAGAAATCATCCTAACTCTTGGTAATATCTCTGGAGAATTTCTTCACTGCAACTTCCAAATTCTCTTTCGCCAATGTCCCTTTGAACACAACACCGAATCCACCTTCTCCCAATTTATGCTTATCG